>JAUZNK010057725.1:15055-31813 GCA_035046665.1 Euphysa ruthae
ATCTGTTAAAGGTTGTAATAAACTTTCCAAAATTTTATTTAGAAGATTTTTAGGTGGACTTAGAATTCAAACACACTTTGTTTTTTCTAGAGTTCTGAGAGAAGTTCTTTTTTTCGCGGGACATTGTTCTTCTGTATACCAGTAACTTTGGGATAATATTTGCTTCTTTAACTTTACTGTTATCATAGCTTTATCAATAAATTAGCAAATTTTAGTTTCACCCAACAAATCCATTTCCCAGATGAGCAACAGCCTGCAGACCAAAGTCTAAATCCTTAAGTTCCTATATTTACCCTATAGAAGTAAATTGTGTTAAAACTACTGCTTTTCTCAAATTAAGGTCTACCACATTGTGAACTTATGACCCTGTAGTACACACTAACTGGATATATGGTGCGTTGCATTCTATCTTGAAAATTGACACATTTAACCTCCTGGTTATTACAATGTGTTCCATGTGTTCATTTCGTGTGTTTATTATTGTTATTATTTATTTATTCTGTTAGTGAAAGAGCTGTCATCTATTCATAATAAACATTTAAATCGACCGTCAATGGATGACAATGTCAATGAAGAACATACTATTGATGTTTCTACTCAAGAAATAACCCAAGTAAATATTTTTAAATTTTTTATGCACCATTAGGTTAGTACCAAAAGGTTATTAAACAATTCAATGTTAAACTCTTCTAAATTTTTTATTATAATGTATATTTAAAAGACAGTGGATGTTGGGTTGGTAGACATACAGTGATAATTTTCAAGGCTCAAAAATTAGGTATAAGAGTGTACAATCATACAATATATTCTTACTGTCGTACGTTGGTTTTCTTTGCGGAGTACGACTTCGTATACACATTATTTTTAAATTCATGTATTTATTTTATGTTGATATTTTTTGCTTGTAAAGTATTGTTTGTTAACGTTTGTTAAAAACCTACAAAACTTTAAATCTGCCATTTATCCTCTTTTTGTATAGTTTACTGAATCCAAATATAAGACTGTCTGCATTTTGTATTATATTGTATTATGTACGCAACTAATATAATCAATCGTGTCACCTTAAAGTCTCTGCAGTGGAGCAATTATCATAATTCGCAGGGATAACCTTGTTATTAGAATCAAAGCAAATAGAACATAAACAACAAAATGGCTAAAAGATCGTTTTTAAAGTAACTTGGTTCTAAAAAAACAACAACAATTGATTTAAATGACGAACTACAAAAGAAAAAACAATGAATACTCTTTCCAGAAGACTAAAGTACTTAAATGTCAGAAGCAGTTTGTTGTTCTGGGATACTCCCAATCAAACGCCATGTGATGAAATCCACCAAAAAAAATCGCGGATAAAGATAAACAAGAAAAGTTATATACTGAAAAATGCTCTAATGTACACAGTCAGTCCAAAGTAGTTCTTTTATTCTCCAACTTTTTATGCTGACTATTATAGAACACTAAATACTGTAAAATGAGTTAACAATTTATTTTGTCTACTATTTACTTTGTTTCTTAACAACACTAAGTTTGTTTTAACCTTTGTTAATTATCCATGAACTACCAGTCCTGTTAAAACCACAAAAACTTCAATAAAATCACTTTGTTATTTTTATATACTTTATGACATACTGGCCCTCATTCCTATATTTTGTATTTTTGTATGTTTAAAGTTGTAGCCAACAAATAACCTTTAGCTATATTTGCAGAAGGGTTCACGGGTTAGGTCAGACAACAGTTCCATCTACCCGATAATCAAATATTAAATTTAAAAAAATTAACTCATTAAAAAATAATCATCATTTTTTAAAACAAAAAAATTTAATGCGACGGAGGGATTTTTAAACATTCGATTCTCAGAAAGCAAGTCAATTAAAACTTAATATGTTTTGCTCTTTTCCACAGGTTTATTTTCAATTTCATTGTAATTCTATTGGTTATCCTTCCATTGCCTATCCTTTTATTTAAAATTACTGTTCATTTCTCAGAAATGTGATTTGTTTACACAATACTGAAAAAGTGTGTTTCAAATCAAAGTGTTATGAAATCAAGAAAACGTCGCCCAATAAATCAAAAAATATTCTTTTGTTGTGGGTTTTAAACATGCTAAAATATAAGACATGCCAACCTCAAAGTGATGGAAAAAACAAGCATTTAGTAAAACATAGATTTGTTTCCAGTTTGTGCTTATGTTGTCCATTGCTATTGTTAGAAATAGTTGCAAAGACAATAATAGCATAATAACAAGTTATAACATCTTTATATCGCCAACCGCTAAGTACTGGTGTTTGATGTTCCCCATTTGAGCGTCCCCCAACTTGTTCTGTTAAATAGTGAAATTATTTGATACTATAAAATTTGTACAGTGTATCTGTACAGTGTATCTGTACAAACTTTTGTAAAGAAAAAACAAAAACATGAAAATAGGCACTGTAAAAAATAAAACTTTAAGAATCATACACAAGATCTTTACCATTATTTTTTAACACCCCTTAAAAACACAAGTAAGGTTGTAAATTTTGATGGAAATGATGAATTTTGGAAATATGGTAATACACTAGTTAAAAATTCTTACACCAGTATTTTTTTTCTCATACGACAACGTTCTCCTTGAAAAAAAAATTTTTTTGAAGTCTGATCTTTTTTTTTTGATTCAGTGTTAAAAATAAAGATTTTCAGCTTCTTAAGTTAGGTTTATTTTCAAACTATATTTTACATGGAAAAATAATAAATATTGTATCAATATTAATTTTGCTCATTAAAATTTTAAATATAAATTCCTATTTCTTAATTAAAATACTCAATTCTCATTTTCCAAAACTACAAAGATTTTCTAAATTATAGCTTTTTCACCAATGTCAACGATGCATACAGTCAATTCAATCACATGGTCGTGTTGCATCAAAGTCTGAGCAATCAGTTATTCAAAATGTTGTCTCTCGTCTAGCATCGCAACTTCAAGATTTATCAACAGCATTTAAAAAGGGTCAATCAAACTATTTAAAACGTAAGTGTTGATATTGCTTTATTTAGTTTGTGTTGTTAGTAAGGAAAATAAAAATACATCTAAAAAAAACATTTTTGCCTCCATGTGGATCTTTCCCCAGCTATGTTAAAAATATTTTTATAAAGTTCTCCCAAAAATGATTAAAAAAAAAAAACAGTTGTCCAGTGAATTAAGTTTAAAATAATTAAACTGTATGTAAAAATAAATTTTTAGGAATGAAAAACAGGGAAGATCGTGAAAAAGAATATTTTGAAAATGACTTCAAACCGACCGATGCATTCAATGACGAAGACAAAGATTTTGATGACTTATATGATAACGTAATTTATTTTTCATAAATCTAGTTTTAGTTTTTGGATTGTAATCACCAATTTTTGTTCGTTTCTTTTTTCTGTTTGTTTGATACTTTCTCAGTTTTTGTGAAGGCCTTTGACAATTTGTTTAGAAAAGAGACAGCTGTAGATTTTGGGAAAAAAAATTTTATGGCTAAGTCTGGTCATTTTTAATCATTTTACCCATGTGGCCACCTGTCAAAAGCTCCTTTTTTGTAATTGATCTAAATAAGGTCATGGACCAAAATAAGGTTCCAAATATTTTCTCAAAAAGTGTTAATCATATTTTTATGAAATTTACCTCAAGTTTGAATACGATAGAGGGCTTCTTTTGACTTATATGACCACTTGTTTTTTCGCTCATGATCATTATTCGGAGCAAAAATGTTGTTCTTAGGGAATTCTTTG
The DNA here is from genome assembly GCA_035046665.1 of Euphysa ruthae. Lineage (NCBI taxonomy): Eukaryota > Metazoa > Cnidaria > Hydrozoa > Anthoathecata > Corymorphidae > Euphysa > Euphysa ruthae. Next base: position 18,797 of record JAUZNK010057725.1, read on the forward strand.
ATCTGTCAAAAAGTCATATTTTGGTACTAGGATTAAATTTGGTCATTTTAATCCTAAAAAAATTGTCTATTTTCTTTGTAAATTACTTTTATTTTTTTTTATTCAAGTGCTACTTCTCATTTAGTATTTATCTATTTAAACATGAAAAATCTGATGATAAAGTGCTTGAAAATATCAAAAATTTGAGGGTGTTTTTTTACTCAGCAGAGTAAACTTTTTACTTAACTTTTTACTTTTTACTTAACAGAGTCTCCGACTCTGTTAAGTAAATAGAATTTCACTTATATAAAATTTATTATTTTATAAAGTCGGTGAGATAAAAGGTAGTTTGCTAAGTCCAAATCTTATCATAATCTTTCTTCACACTGCTATTGTTGAGATATTTTCATTGAATTATTAGGGTTTCACTACTGCACAGTTACAGATGGTTGAAGATAATAATGAACTTGTTCGTGAACGTGAAGAGGAAATTACTCACATTGTGCGTTCAATTGGCGATCTAAATACAATATTTAAAGATCTATCCATAATGATCATAGATCAGGTAAAATATATCTAAGGTTAGTTTGATTGGATGTTCTAGGTGTTGATGATACTTCTTTTTATTTTGAAGGCATTCCTTAATTTTCAACTTTAATTAATTTATGATAATTTATTCTGGAAAGTCGTCCAAATGGTCACCTGCCAAAAATTCTCGTTTTGGAGCTTGTGCCCAATTTTTGACCTACATTTATAAAATCTTCTAAAAATTTTTTCAAAAATTATCCTGAAATTTTTTATAATATATTAGGGAATATCTGTTAAGTTTGCTATTTTAAAAATGGTATTAGGCCCAGTCCCCAGGACCCATAACATGCTAATTTTAGACTTTAAGCAATATTTTTGAAATTTTATGAAATTGTATTTATTATTTATTTTTTTAAACTTTATACGAAGGACGTCTTTTACACCCTGGCTACCGGTTGAAAGTTATTTTTCTTTGAGCCCCGGATATCAAAATTTGTCAAGCTTTATTGAAAATGGCATTTTCAATTTTTTTCTAGAAATTTACGTTTTTAAATGTTTGCTAAAGTGTTTTTCTTCAGTTATGCCGCAATTTTGGTAATGCTCGGTGTTCAGGTAAAGGAGAAAGTTAAACAGGGTTGCATCTGTTATATAGCAATATTTAAGGACATCAATTAGATTAGAGGGATATGTTGAAGAAAACAAAATGAACTAGAAGATTTGTAGTTTCTTTTGACTTTTTTGCAAAAGTTTTTTTATTTGATACCATTTCATTATTTCTTAGAACTTGAGAGTTAATAAGAATTTTTGAAATGGAATGGAATTGAATTTTTTCTCTGGATACTATGTTTCTTCCAATTGCTTAATTACGTTTTTTTTCTTTATCCTTTTATTAAATTTCATATTCTGAGCGAAATTTATTTGTACGTAGTTATTATATTTATACGTATTTATTATATTTAGGGTACAATATTAGATAGAATTGATTATAATGTTGAACAAGGTTCTGTTGGGGTAGAGCAAGGCTTACAACAACTGCAAAAAGTAGGTGTTTTTGGAAGATAAATGGTTATAAATTCATTAAACCAATCCTTTTTCAGGATGAACTATTTATTCCATGCTGCTATGCCTATAAGCTTGGCAATGATTGAACATCTGTACTCGACCATTATCATTACCTGAAAAAGACTAATATTCGTAAATCCAAATATTCCAGTACAAAAATATGGATACACCATGGAAATCAGTGCAGTAAATAGTTTTTTTGAAGTTTTTAATAAGCGCACTAAAATTTTACTCTCAAACAAACCAGACTTTTTCTTTTACATTAAAAATCACCTTTTTCGGTGTATCTCCGGATCGTATAGTTTGTTCTTCTTGTTTTGAAAAAGCGTGTCTTGAAGTAAAATGTTACTTTTCAACAAATTTTTTATTGCTCGAAAAAACTACTGTATATGATTAAAGGAATTAAGTGAAACCACAAATATTTTACGCAATGTCAGTTACAAATGGCATTTATTGGATTAAAAACCTACTTTGTTGTGTGGGCACCACATGGTATTGTTATCAAGATTTTGTTCGATTTGATAGCAAGTATGCAGGAAAAGTTGTTATCCAGATTTTTATTTAAAATTTTTTTTCTGGTAATCAGTTTTGACTTAGTTTAGAAGTTTCTGCAAGGCATGTTGATACCTATTTATAAATATAAGCACCAAAGCATTTTTTACACTCGCTTAATAGAAAATATTTGTTATGAAAACTCCTATCACTAAACCTTAGTTATATTGTATAAAACCTTACTTTTTATATAGAAATAATTAATGGTGATTATTTATACCAAATAGCCCTATATTATTACAGTACCTTTTTCAATGAACTTTAAGCTATATGTAGAGGACTTTTGATATATTTTCCAGTACGTCAAAGAACGCACAGGAAAAGGTTCCTCAAAAAAGGTACCGTATGTTCAAACACATCACAAAGATAAAATATATTATTATCAACCCCTGAACTTCAAATAATTTGATGTCATGAGAATTCATTTAAAAGTTATAGTAATGTCAACGACTTTAATTCGGCATTCACTTACAGCATTTGACGAGTGCCATTGTGAATTTCAGGGATTGATTATTATGGATGACTAAAATGTAAGCAGATTTTGAAATTAATGCATCAAAGCTAAAGTCAAAACCTTAACCCTTTCTGGGCCTTATATAGTCCATCATCGAAAGAATTATTTGTCACTTTTTTCGAAGTGGTATATGTCACTTAAATATGATTTCATTAAAAAAAGGTTTTTGGTGATGTCAAGTATGGATTTTATGAGTAGTTGCCATATGGCAACTATGGCCCACGAATGTATCATTGGTCTCTAAGGAGGATTAAATCCACACCTCCTGTGCCAGAAACCAAGGTCTTAGCCACTTGGCCAGACAACTATAAAAAAAAAGAAAGAACAATTTTTTACTTAAAAATGTTCTTGAGAGTATTTTTTTATTATGTTTTTATTCTTGTAGTCCATAGTTGCCATTTGAAAACCACTTTATTTAACCACCTAAAAATAAATAAATGCAAATATTCGATTTTCAAAAAAACTTGTCTATATCATGAAACAAATATTATTCAACTACACATTACCATAAAAAATCTTCCACAACCATAATTCATTGTATTATCTTGTAAGAGCACTTTCTTGTCAGAAAAAATTATGGCCTTATCAAGAAAAATATGCAGACTATCATGGAAACATTTTTTTTGAAAATGACATCATTTTTAAACCAACTAGGCATGTAATTGATCAATCTACATTTTAACCTTTGAAATTAACATGCATGACAGAAAATGCTTAACAATGTTTCCATATGGCAAATATGGCCCATAAAGGGTTTAAAACAAGATGATAATCAGTTTATGCTTTAGTCAACGATATTCTAAGATTTAGTAAAATATATATTATTATATATATAAATATTTAACTTTGCTAGATAAATATTTTTCATAGAAAATTTTTTTTCAAAAGCGAATAATCACATTCACAGCTTTTTTTCCAAATAAAAACTGTTGACACACGGAGAACAATCATTAAAGGTCATCTTATTTTTGCTTTGTTTGTTTAATCAATCTTGGTTTAAGATCACTTAAAGCAGCAAAAGCTTATACAATATCTTCTGAATGTTGTAGCATTGAAAATGGAAGAATACCTTAAGGAATTGAAAAAAATTTAATTCTATTTATAGCATGCTTGACGTGTATTCTCAAATTTGCAATGGGTGTTGTTTTTTTTTTTTCCACTCCTCTGGTAACATTTGACTTTTAATTATGGTTCCAGGTTTATGATTAACTAGGAATATTTCAAAAGTAAATCCTCTTATGTTTGAAATAATCTAACTGATTGTAAAATCTGATGTCTTTTGTGTCAAATTTATGGCTGGCTCTTTACTGGTATTTTTCGCTGACAGTAAACCGTCCACAAAATGTCCTGAACAGACGCTGTCACTTAATTGTTTAGTTTATGGTTTATGATTTTTATTTTTTCTCTTCATTGCTTTAATCTATGCCTTTCTTTATTCAGAATTTCTCAGTATAATTTTAATACATTAAAGTGCAAATGGTCTTTCACAACATGACAAAGAGCAATAATCAGTCTTAGTTTTTTTGCATCTTTGCCTAGCTTTTTCCATATATGAAGTAATATTTGCACAGCCTGTAACATCACAATTTACTTTTTTCATATTGGATTTAATCATAAAGTAATTGACAATTAATAATAGATTTTCTCCCAAGGCGTTTGTTGTTTAGACTTTGTTTTATAAAATATAAAACTTTGTTGTTTGCCTCTATTTTTACCCCACTAAAGTTGCCTTAATTAATCAATCCCAAAAATCCATAATGGTGACCACTTATGCGAAATCGGTGTATACATATGAAATTTGGTCAACAACTTTTTTTATGAAAATATATCTTTATATCCATTATTTTTAAAGAATTATCAAGTGGTGGGTCTTCATTCTAATGTCTAATAATCTGCATAATACAGAAATTCAACTAATTTAATTTTCATTATCTCTTTCTTTTGAAAAATTTGTATCCTGATATTTATTTTTTCTTTTATTTAGGCTGAGAAGCATCAAAAGAGCAATCGCAAAATGATATGTATATTAGTTCTATCTGTTGTATTAATTATAATGCTAATAGCTTTAGTTATAACAAAGAAGAGCTGATACTTTTATTTCTGTTATTTGAAATTTTTTTTTTTTTTATAAATATATCTCATTTGCAAAGTTATATGAAGAGTGCTGAATTTTTCTTTTTCTAATATGGGCAGTGGAACGAATTTTTATTTTATTTTTTTTTTTATAAATCTCTTTTAGTGTTTAGTTGGTTCATGTTGGTCAAAGATTGTTATAGTTGGTCAGAAATTTCACTAAAAAAAAGTTTGTGCCCTAAAGTTTGTTTGGGGTGCGTAGAATGAATTTTATATAAATATTGCAATGTTTTTTGCAGAAAATACATTTTTTAATTGTCACCTAATACCATTAAACACAGAGACAAGGGTGTAAGTTTTTTATATATTAATTTAAAAAGTTAAGTAATACAGTTTGAATATGAGATAGTTTATCAATCTAAGCTTTAAAAACAAATTTATTTATTATATATATACATATACATATATACCAGTTTTTTTAGTAAATAATTTTCGATTATTTAGATACTAAAAATTGTTGTATACTTGTTTTTCTAATGAAATACTAACTAAATTATTTATATTTTTTGTGCTTTGTTTTTCATTCTATTTTCCTTGTTTAATCATATGATGAATTTTTTTTTAAATAATTTAAAAGCTTATAATAATTGTCCAGTAAATAATAAAACCTGTTAAAGTAAGCTGGAAATAAAATTTCTTTGTTGTTTAATATTAAGTAAGTCCATCCTGTATTAACTACAAAAACGCTTGAATGTAGGAAATAATTTTAAAATGTTCAGGTTTTATTTGGGACATTCCATCATTATCTTACCTTGGTATAGAAAGAATTTGCAGAGGTCGGTCGCATCCCTTAGCATGGGAAATCTTGCAGTTTCCAAACTCAATAGGAAGTTTATTAAAGTTATAAATATTATAGTGTACATGGATTATTGTTTAACAATTTCTTGTATTTGCAAAGAATTACCTACTAGTACTAAAAAATATGGCTAATATTATAATTGCTGGATAATTTTACTCTTCTATATCAATACTAAGGACAAGTAGGCTTGATCTTGAAAAGGGCTGTTAAAGTTTGCTATCACATAAACGTTAAGAATTGCCTTCTTAAGACATATTCAAGATAAATAACAAAAAATTGTAGAAATGAATGTTAGAATTCTTTGAAAAGTGTGATATTGAATTTTTACAGCATTTTTATAGAAATAAAACAAATTAACGTTTTTCTTTTTTGTTAGATACTACAAAGCGGTTAAAAAATCACTTCACTTTTTTTTTTTTTTTTTGGTAGTGTATCTAAATATGGGAGTTTTGTGCCTAAAATTAGCATTTAAAATCTAGCATAAAGCTAAAGGACCATTGAGGGCCACATGGCTACCAGCCAACAATTTTTGTCCACAAGCATGGGCCAAATTTATTAGCTGAAAACCAAAAATAAATTCATTATTGGAAAACCAAGCTACGAAAAAGTATGGAGCAATTACATCATGGAGGACACTATAACAAGGATAAAATTTCTCACTAAGTGTTAATGGAAATATTTTAAATGAGTTGTTTTAGTAAAAGTATTACATCATGAAGTTAAATTCATGGTTGCTTGAGTATATTACCAGTGAGCTGAATAATGGAGAGGATTACCAGTACCCTCATACAGAATATCTATTCTACTGTAAAGTAAGTGAAATATTTGAAAAATTTATGGTATATGGGTGGATAAGAATTTAAATGCATTTTTAAATTACACCATGCCAAGTTACAACATTTTAACTACTTCCACCCTCTTCTTTGTTCTAAGTTATAGTTATAAGGATCATTTTAGAATGTTAGGGTAATTACCAATTTTAGAAATTTTATATTAAAAAATTTATCATGTAATATTATTATTTTAGAGTTCTTATTTCAATAGGGATCGTTGTTTTTGGTTTGTTAAGAGTTTCTCCTAGTAAAAAAAAATTGTGCTGGTTAATAGAAAAACAAAAGAATTACATTGATATGTGCATGTCTTGATGCTAGATGTCAGAAAATTTACGTTTTATCAATAACACTAAAAATTAATATAAAATATTTTGTTTTGGTCCATGCTACATAGCCTTTTGATATTTAATTTCAGATCTTAGGGCAAAATATTTTTTTAATATAAAGTTTGTGCGCCAAAGGCAGAATTCTACTGCATAAGCTATAGACCAGTCATTTTAGAATGAAATAAAAAACGAAATTTCTCTTTATGGGATTGTTTTTTTTGTTAAAGTGTAAATTATTTTAATTAATAATGTTAAAGTTCAGCGAGGGCTAATTATTTCGCTCATACCCTTGGCTACTCAAAAAAATAATAATAATAATAATAGCCCCATTCATAGTCTTATGTATGATAATCAAATACGATGATCCTTAAACATTAGCATCTAACAAAAGATTTAAAACATCAAACTCTATTATATTTTTAGCATTTCCTGGTAAGGCTGTAAGTTTTGGTGATTACCACAACATTATATCCAAGTGCATCAAACAACCAAGTATTATCCAGATATCCCCATTTACCTATTTTCTCTACTAAAATCAGGAGGGATGTTTTTAGTTATTTAAGAAGTTGGAGCAGAACAAAACCAAAAAAATCTGACTCTAGTGTCTCTTCATTAGTCAAAAGTTAACATTCCCTTCCCAGTTCAGATGTTTAACTATTCACATATGAAATTTCCATAGCAGTCAAACCAATACCAAATCTATGGAACTGCCAAACTTTTCTGAAGCACAATTTTACGGAAAATTTAATAAAATTGGTCTGCAGTCTATTAGAAAATGTTTACTGGTCAAAAATAGCCTCTAAAGAAAAAGCGTCTGAAGCTCAGACTGGTGCAGGATTGGGATATGGTTATTATGGATATCCTGTACTAGTCCCAGGGGTGGCACACAAATGGTTAAATAGTGCTTTTAGTTTTTAGAGCGAAGTTCAAAAGGTATACTTTGTGAGCTCCGTGATAAAACAAATCGCGTTCATGCATGTCTTATGGAAGAAGCAATACTAATATTTGAAAAGTAAGTCATATGCTTTGTTCATTTAACAATATTTGGCTATGAATTTTAGATTATTCGATTATAATAAAAAATAGAAAGAAAGTAATACTTGAAATCGCCAGTTAAAATGCCAGTTATTCAATATTTTGTCATGGTTTGTTAAAAAATTATAAATGGTAATGTTTTGTTTGGAAAATTAATCCAAATAAGTTTTCCAGTGATTTAAAGAAATATTTTCCTAGTTACACATCCAGCATGCATGACTTCATTCCAGCTTTTGAGATTTTGATCTTCTTGAATTTCTAAGTGATAAAACTTAATTAATTAAATTTTTCCTGAAATTTGAATATTAATATTAATATACTGCTAAGATATAACTTCATAAATGTAGAGTTAGATTAAAAATAAAAATCTAGCTTGTAAATGACGGATCTGAATATGCCCATTTATGGGTGTTTTAGTCTTAAAACCAACTTTTTTTTTTTTTAATTTTCTGGAAATCGTTAAAATTTTCACAATGTTACAGGAACATAAAGAGAATCTTATGGCCTTTAAAGCCACCAAGCGAAAATTTTTGTTCCCTTTTCAGTTAAAAAAGGAGTTTTTTTCATATTATCCTTGATAAATTGTGTTATGATTTTACTGAAGTTTTGTATGGCTTACGAAAATATTTTCATTATATTTTACATATGTCCAACATTTTACATATGTCCAATATTTTATATATGTCCAATATTTTACATATGTCCAATATATTACATATGTCCAATATTTTACATATGTCCAATATTTTACATATGTCCAATATTTTACATATGTCCAATATCTTACATATGTCCAATATTTTACATATGTCCAATATTTTACATATTTTCAATAATTTACATATTGGTTATTTTAAAGATTTTATCTAACCTCAGACTTCATAAAGCATTAAATTTTTGTTTTAGTATGTATTTTTGATTTTTGTGAAATTCCGGTTCTAATTTCCGAATGTTTATGCTGATCTTTATATACTGTGAGAGTTTTGCTGTCATTGACCAATAAATGGTTGCTAATATTTTCTGGGATAGTTGTGGTGATCAATATTAGAATATTAACCTACGTCTTTTATTATGGTGGATTTCAAGTTTGTCATAAATCACTGGTCCTGGTGTAGTTTATACTACCAATTTTTGTTTACTGAAATATGCTTTTTTTATTTTTCGAGTTGCTGTCCTCCATATATGGAAAAATTGGTTTTTCTTTTTTTTCACGTAATTTTATAATTAAAAATTTTTAAATAAATTTTTTTTCACATAAAGTTCACATGATGCCAAATAGATCATATCACAGCTGTTGGCTATGTAGAAAGACCTGAATGAACTCAAAGGCAACAGTAAAGTGACAAGATCTTGCTGGCATTAGTTATAATTATGATCTAAAACCAGCCTAAAATGAATCTTTTGCAGTCTTTACAATAATTCTTTTATCAGCTATATCTATTAAATTGCTTTTTGGAAGCTTTACTTGATTAAATTGAAATTGATAAAGAAATTGATAGCATCATCAATAAATATTTGCATTTGAAATCTTTTTAAAAATGTGTCTTTTACACAGCTTGACAATATCTCATGATAAAAAATTCACAAAATAATTTTATAAATATTTCTTCACTACTAGTATAGTTGCGTTGTAAAAAGGTAATGTTGATGAGATATATTCAAATAGAACAGCTCCAAAAATAGTTATATATTTAAAATGTAGAACATATTTCTCAACCAAAAAGGCTTCCTCAATAGAAAAAAAAAAAATTCAAAAGATCATCTTCAAGACTTGAAGAATAAAGTTCTTTTCATATTCTGAAAAATTTTTTTATTCTGTTATGGCCTAAGATGAGAGTAAATCTATAGTTTTGTTCACATTGCTGGTCCCAAATTTTCCCGAATATTGTTAGGTTTCCTGCCTGTATTAACATGTTTGCCTATAACAAAACCCTTCAAAAATCGAGTCTATGCTTTTCATTAAGTTTAAATTTTTTTTTCATTGCATTGAAATAATAAAGTCGATTGAAATTGAAATAGAGCTGGCTGACATCTGAGCTATGAGATATTTTTGAAGGACGTTTTAGGAGTTATATTAAAGCATTTACTTTTTTTTAGATTTCAATCACGATTTTGGCATCATGAGTTATCAAACCACAAACAAAACACATTTAAAAAAAATTTTTCCTTATTTCTTAGAAATCGTGATATGAATATTCGTCATCTTGAAGGTGGGATGATATTATGTAGAGAATATAAGCTTGAATGCTTGCCTCCATACATTATGAAGGTGATTTATTTGTTTTTGTTTTGTTAGGCTGCCACATTTCTTAAAATACCCAAGCTGGTAGACTTTTATCAGAACTTGCGTACTCACCTGAAAAACAGCCTTGGCTATTTTTTGAATTTAATCTAAATCATAGGTCATTTTTTTATTTGGTTTTGTTTTTTTAGCATTTTTCCAAAACAAAAAGCCATTGTAATTTACCTTGTTAGAATTTAACTGCTAACTGCAAGTTGAACAAAAAAGTTTTCTTTGTAAAAATTTAATGAAAAGCCATCCAGTAAACAATGTTAGTGGCCGCTTGGTCCTATTCACAATATTAAATACCAAAATAACATTTAAAAATCAATATTTTACTATCAACTAAGGACCTTCTGTAATGTTATGCAATTTTACCATTTTTTTCACGGGGATTTTAAGTTATATCTAATGCTGTTTAATATGAATTCCTGACAATATCAAGGATCTCGATCAAATATTTTTAAGCGGAAATGGCAACGCGCTACAACTTTTTAGCTCTAGCTGAATTGTTTGACTATGACTCACTTTTTTCAAGTACTACCTCTCCCTTCTATTGAATTTTTGATAAATCTGTCCAAATGTTTAACTGGCTTTAAATGTTTGTTTCCTTTCGATATTATGAATTGGTTGGTAAGCAGTCAATTCGAGGGAGGTTCTTATGAAAATTTTTACGCTTTAATGAGTTTAGTTGGTTATATAAAATTTTGTAGGTTAATTGAAATGCTGAACAGGATTTTTTATGTTTTCACTCATTCCGTTTGGTGGTTTGATATTTGTGTCGTCTGATATTGCATGTGTTTGCTGATGATGATGAGGTGTTTGGATACTGCTATTTTGAGAAATGTTGTTGTATATTTTGCTTTTGCGTAGTGGTAGTTTTTTTGGCGATGTGACTTGAGAGATGATGTTCCAGGGCGGTTGTTACTATTTTTTGAGTTTATTTTCAGCCTTAAATACTGAATTAAAAGCTAATGATGATTTGAGTTTTTGTGTTATTACTTCTCTATCGTACATTGCTTTAGCTTGTTCCACTTCGATTCTGCTTATTTTGCAGCGCTTTGTTTCGAATAGCACCAGGCAAGAATTTCTAATTTTCTTTTTATATGAACCCACAAATGAACTCGTGTGGACCCAGATTATTAAGTAAATGTAATTATTCTATTTCATTTTTCTCTGAGTCAATATTATGATTTTTGAATTTCTGGTTTTGTAGTATTCACATGAAGGTTTTCAAATAATTTCAGTTTTTTAGTAATTTATTGCTTTTTAACAACTCTTTCCGTCTAATCCATGCAAGCATGGAAAATGGACATAACACTGTATAAGAAGAAGAACAAAGACTAGTTAATTTTTCATCCATTTCTTTAAAGTTATTAAAAAATTATCCTTTGGCTTTAAGTATCTCATTTAATTTATTTGACTAAAGAATTTATTTGTTTGTTTTTTTTTTCAATGAATCAACTCATTTCATTGTGTTGTCTTAATAAATAAGCATATAACTCATAAAAAACACCAGTGCTATGTATGACTCAATTGAAAAAATAAATGTGACTGAGTAGGCGTCTTCAAAATGTATGAGCCAGTAATAAAAAATGATGACTATCGTGCTAAATTTTTATTAGCTAAAATATTTTTTTAAAAAAAAGCTGTTTTTCTGAAAATTCACCATGTCATTTCAATAATTCACATTATTTTTTTAGATGCACAAAAATTAATTTTGAAAATACTTATTAAAAATTTATAAAAATTTTAAATTTCCTTTTGGCCTGGATTTTTGTGAAATATAATAGGCTCGTCATCAAATTGGAAAAAATTATGATTTTGATTATGATTTTCAAAATTTTTTGAAACCGCTTTAGATATCTAAGTCTAGATTGAAAGTAATTTAGATAAATAAAAAAAGAGAAAATTAAAAGGAATATTTTTATTAATATAAATATAAGTAAAGAATAGGAGAAAGTTAATCAGACTTTAATAGCTTAATTTGTTTAGCTATTATACTGTTGGCGATGTCAAAGAAACAATGATATATAGGTATAATGAATAGGTTTAAATAATGCATGATGTTATTTTAACGATGTTTTTCTCTGAGGTATCAATAATAATTACCTATTTTTCAATAACCTAAAGTCTTTAAATTATTTTAGCTTGAATAATTTGTTACGTCTCATTTTAGAATTTGAATTGTTGTTAGTTCAATATTATTGAATATTTTTAGATTTCAATTTTTCTTAAAGAAAAATTGAAATCTAAAAAATATATGTATATATGTTTAATAACAACGAAAATACAAAACAAACGCAAGACGTTTTACTTAACTGGTCATTTCAAGCCCCATTTTTTTAAACAAATGATTTTAAGAACTGTCAATCTCTGATTCTCATGTAGAATGAGTGTCCCATTTTTTGTTCTGTCAAATTGGAATTTCCTTTACCAGGACAGTAATGCCTTTTATGATCTTTTTATAATCTTATTGTTTAGTGTTTTTCGCATCCATCATAACAATGTTATCTCCTAATAAATAAAGCTCATTCAATATATATTGCCATTGTATTTATAAAGTCTTAAAATGTACAGATATAAACTACTTCAAATTGACTTGATATATTGGCTGATAAATTTTAACCCTTCCAGTGTGGGTCACCTATATATAGGCTGCACGATTTTTGTAAAAAAAGATGAATCGTCTATATATATAGGCGATAATATATGTTTATGTACTTAGAAGGTTAACATCTAAAGGAATGATGTAATCTTAAAATAAATTATACCACAATAACAAAAAATAATTGCACTTTTATAATATATGCATTTAATATAGATAGTTATGCACTTAATATAGATAATTATGCAGTTAATATAGATAATTATGCATTTAATATAGATAATTATGCTTTTAATATAGATATTTGCAAAATTCTAGAGCATAATTTTATAACAAAAAATCATCAAAACAAAATGGCTTCCATTGT
>JAUZNK010057726.1:0-15215 GCA_035046665.1 Euphysa ruthae
TATATGTATGTGTGCGTGTGTCCAATTTTATCAGATCTATGTCTATTGAGTTTGGTTAGGATTAGATTTTTTTCAAGCAAATATATTTTTAATTTACCGAGATTTTCTGTCATGCTAGAAACAATGATATGGTATTATTAAATTTGTTGCAGTTCATTATGACAGAAAGTTTTTTTTTAACCTAGGCTCACATACCACATTTAGCAAAGAGGATAGAAATTGATTTTTTAAATGCTAATTATAAAGTAGATATGAGCAAACTATAAGGAGAAATTTTGGAATCAAGACAAATTTGAATTAGATTTGTCATAAAAATTGTTTCACAAATTGTTCCAATATTTTAAAGACATCCTTATTATTGTTATTATTATTATTATTATCAACCACCATTAAGTCCATTTTTTATAAGGCAAATCACAGGAATTTTAAATGGACTTCTTCGTCTTCAAACATTTAATTTTCTATTATCATATTATTATTTCTATCATGCCAGAAAATCTAGGCAAATTAAAAATAAAAGCTTGGAAAAATCAAATCTTAATCCAACTCACTAGACATAGATCTGATAAAATTGGACATATATTTGATAAAATTGGACATAGGTCTGAGAAAACTGGAGATAAGTCTAATATAATTATATAAATAGCGTACACACTAAAATCATCATTTAGTTTCAAGTATCAAATTTTTTTTAAAGAATGAAAACCTAATTCTTGCTAAAAACCAAGTTGCCATTTCAGGAGCAAATTTAATGCGTTTGGGGATCAACATTCCAAGAATAAGGAATTTTACCATATTAGTAAAAAACAATGTTCTTCTAACTTCAAATCCTTTCTCTGTTCGCAGACCAAGTTTGTATATATCATTATATTTTGATCAGTTAGAAAGTTATGAAGATTTGCATTTATAGTCTATGATTTGCCTTTCTCAAAGTTTAAGCATTTTTTATTGAAAACAAGTTAAAACAAAAATTTTATTATAATTTTATTACTGGTATTGATGTTTAAATCAAGCATTAATTAAAACCCTGTGTCCTGCGTGTCGTTTCCCCCTACCCTTTGTTCCAAATTTTTGCTTTTATTATAAAGTTTGTAATATTTTGTGATTAGAAATGCCACATACATACATGTATTAAAGGGTCACCACTAGATTATTATGGCAATGTTGGTAATCCTCATCTTTAGGAATTATGAGAGACAATATGCAATGCTACAATCTTATACATTAACCTATTACAAAATAAACTTACAAAAAATATATATATTATTAGAGATTAAATTTTTTCTTCATTTTAAAATCCAAAACTTTAATTTTGATGAAATTTCAGAATCATTTCCATGCATAAAATTTCATCTAAGTTTTTTGCCCAAAAAAAAAACAGGTGTATTTGAAAAAAAAAAAAAAAAAAAAAACTCGTCTAGAAGGATGAATAATTTGTAAACACACAAGGAACAATTAGAAAACAGGATAAATGTAATTCTTTCATTTCTCCTTGAGCATATCTACTACTGCCATAGATGAGCTGAAAGTGATTGAAGCTGGGTTATATATAATTAGAAAAAAAATTATATTTTGCTTTTTTATGCTTACCTTTTAGGGTGATACATTTGAGTGCTCCTTGCATAATCATATTTAAATTTAAACTAAAATAACAATAAAATATAATTTTTAAAAATATCACATAAATCCATAGCATAAGGTTGAAACAAAACAAATATGCTATTCTACACAACTGGAAACAGAAATTTCATATTTATTTTAGGCTTTAAATTAACATTATTTTCCTCTAGGAATTAAAGCCAATTTTTTTTTTTTGTCTTCCACTTAATATTTATTATAATGGGGTGAAAGTAAATTTCTCATCATCAAATTTCTCCCCAGAATACTTTGGTCAGACCTGATGGATGAATGATGCATTACTTTTCCTTCTAGATGAATATATTTGATCAATTTGTTTGTAACCTTCTATCCTTGCAGATTTATCATGAGCCAATATACCCCCTGCATCAATTATCAGTCATTAAACTTGGATATCTGGATTTTATTCTATAATTTTTAACTAGCTAAGGAACAGCCCATTAATCTTCTTTGGAAACTGTGGAAAACTTTACTGTAAAATACGCCTCAATCAATCAATCACTTTATTTTTAATATTACAAGCTCTTTATATTTGCATTAGTTAAATAACATGAATTATGTATCTATCAATTAACAACTAAATATTATTATAATGTAAATAACTTTAAATATCAAAGACTAAAAGAAATGACATAAATAATGGTAGGATTTAAATCTGGCAATGTGTACGAGGGCGTACATTAGAAATAGTACTTATTCTAAGGAAAAGTAATGACAGAATAAATTTCAAAAAGCCTTTATCCAGTCAGCCATGGTTTGGATTGTATTTTAATCTGTCCACATCTGATTTTTCCAAGTTGGATGAAATATTAAATTAGCAGTCTAAAAAATAGAGTTCAGAAAATTAAAATATTTCTCACATCCTCCTGGAATATATGTAAAATAAGCCCTGAGATTATTTAATTTTGTCGATTAAAAAAATTAGGAATAGTGTCACCTCCAAAAGGATTTCTAGAGGCTAGGAGGGGGTATACATGTAGTAGGCCTATACTTTAAATTTTTTGAGACATTTACAGTGATATCATTGATTGTATCAAAATAAGAATTGATCGAAATACTGGGGGATCCCAAGGACTGAAATTAGTAATTTTGATACAGAGTTGTGAATAAATATGCTTGGCGTCGATTTTAAAGAGTAAACACTGAAACATCAACCACCAGAGCTCTATTATCTACCTATTTGTTGATTTGATGAAAAGAGAAAAAATCGCTAAAAAGTGTGCCGTTCTTGAAATGGAACACGAAAAGAATAATTAGCTTGAGAAAGAAACATGAAAAAACCATTAAAAGAAATGATCTGACAATACCATGGTGAGGCCTCATCTAAAAAACGCACATGTTCTTCGTCCAATTTGTTTTGAAATCTTAAAAGTAATCGAGACAAAGTGATCATTAGAAAATGAACGAGTCAACTTTGGTGGCTGAAATTGTCTCACGACTTCCTTTCCATGCCTACATCTCATTTCCTCCGCTTAAACTTAATAATTTCCCAGTTTTCAGAAAGAATCTATCTTTTCTCGTCAATGGTTTTACTCAATCATTTTCGCATCGTCTTAGAACTAATCTTTTATTTGTAATGGAATAAAAACCTAATTTACTCGTTCGTTTCATTAAAATACTACTCGCCCACCCGTTTTATTATTAACTAACTATTATGGATGGATTCTATACACTCTATTCTATACACAAAGGTAAATGCCTCTACAATTTTCAGAGATCGGGATCTCAAATTCCTATGTGAGACAATTTAATTCATTTGATAATTTTTTTGATGAGACGATATTGCGATTCATAGAATGTTGGGTGCATGTATTTCATTTCGGTACCGGTTAATTCAACATCAAGAAACTACGACAGACTTTAGAAATACTAAAACTATTTTAAAAGAAAATAAATGAAAGATTAAAAAACATAAATTCCCAGGTAACTTGTAACCTCCATTTTTTTTTATTGACAATGTATGTACAATTAACATTTAGACCATTCACATTCACATTAACATCAATAGCTTGTGATAGTGATAGTTGTTATATAACGTGGGAACCAACAAATCGCCAAGACAATATCTCCAGATAGGAGATATTGACGAGTCTTGGAGTACTTGGAACGCCCATTTGAGCCTACGAAATCCGCTCAACCAAACAACCCGACCAATTTGAGCTAACGTTGCATTAAACAATGAGTTTTGCTAAGAAAATCAGAGATAACATGGAAATAGATTTCCGCTGGAGGTCGGAGTCGAGCCTGTAACCGTTCGTTCCGTAGTCAAACTGCACCAACTCCGCTTAATACTACCTAATCTTATCTAAAAATGATAATATGATAATTTATTTTACAGCTAAAACTGCAAAAAAATTTTTCCGTCAACCGAAATTTGAGGAATTCAAAATAGATAGTTCAGAATTTAATCCAGAAATAAGTATAGAGAATTATAAACATGAAATGGTGTGGCACCATATCCTACGTCTGGAATTCTAATTAAATAATTTTGAAAATTTTCCATTAAAAGGAAGGAAGTATCAAATAATGTGATGTTAAAATAAACTTATTCAAAAGTTGAAAATGCATGTTTGAAGGAATTAATCCTAATCAAACAGAACACTCGGCTACACACCCTTTACTACACGCCATTTACTAAAACGATATTAAAAATACAAAACAATAAATAAAAGCCATTAAAATATGTAACATATGAAACTACGATAAGATTAATTATTCAAAAAAACTAAATAATCCAAAAATTAGCTTACAAATTTGATGTTTTTTTAAACAATTTGGAGTAAATATTTTATGCAAAATAGATTTGAAGCAAAACTACTTTAGATATTTTTATCCAATCTAGAGCGCAGTTTAATATTTAATTTCGTTTTTCTTCGAGTGGCTTTGGAAAGACTTTGGTATCACCATACAAAAAAGCAGTAAATATAAGATTCAAATTTTCAGTCGTAGCTGAGGAAACACTGCTAAAATGTATGGAAAATTTATACCATTTTCTTTTTTAACGATTACAAACATACAGGACTTGTTTTTGAACTAATTACAAGAGTTATTCTCATAGGCTCACTAAAATTTTCATTACAATAAAACACAACATCGCCTAATGATAAAATGGTATATTTTAAATTCTCAGATGATATAAAATTCTCGTTTAAATCCTATATTGCGAAACATAATTCTAAATTGCGATGACTAAGATTGTGATGTATGACAAGAATATATTCAAAGGTCACTGATGTTTATTTTTTAGATCTCTATCTTATGATTTGTACCTATGTAAAAGTTACTCTTGCCTTATTTTCCATTATGCTGTGGATATTTACTTGCTCTTGCATTTGATACAGATTCCGATCTAAAACTATGAGGCTTAAGGGTCAGGCGATTATATCTCTTAGATCGGCGTTCTTAAGAGATTAAGCTTCTAGTGGGAATACATTTCACGCTTAATTTTCTTTTTTTCTGGAGCGAAAGTACAATCCAAAGTTATGTCGTATGACTTTTCAGGATAATCTATAACTCAAATTTAAAATTTTGATTTACTCCATCTTTAACCAAATTAAATTCAATAGATACTAAAACGGAATACCATCACTATATAAATTTATATAAAGATTTTTTTTTTAACTTTTATAAAAAAATCAAAACTTACAATATAAATGACTTTATTAGCATTTTACCCCTTAAAGTTTTAAATTACCCCACTGCCTCCTTTTAAGTACTAAAAATAGATAAAGTAATAATGTTCTTTTGTGGCGTTATTATCTTCTAGTGATGACAAATTTCCTCCTTTGTAACACTTTAATATCATGGCAACTCTACCACTAAAGGCCGCTTTGATGAACAAATGCATGAAAAGGTCAAAGTAAGTGCTTTGCCAAACGTTTTGTGAATGTGCATAATATATGCTTTCGGTTAGTAGTTATCGATGCACATATGGGAACGGTTTAAAAGTGAGCCGTTGATCAATCGAATTACTAATGGATCTCTGGAGATAGGGTTTCTGATAGGCGCGAGACTACTAGTGTTAAAATCAGCGCAACGGCTATCTGCAGCAGTTCTGTAAAATTCGGTGGCCATGCTTGAATTTGTTTGAGCAATAAGCTATGATTATGCACCTGTTAGTTTTTTTTTTCTTTGTTTTCACTATTAAGAAGTGAAGCTTCTTGAGAAAGAATTTGTTCCATCTAGATTTTCATACCTCTGTTTAGAGGGTAGATTTTCTTCTTCGTAAGAAGCTTATATCTATCTCTCGTTTGCTCATTTTTCAAATATTGAGACGTGCGTAAGTAAGTAAGCATTTATTCTGTCTTTGACGAAAATATATTCTAGTGAACAAAAATAAAACAAACAAAAAGAATGAATACAATAATAAGACAAGGATAGGCACAAAAATTGCCTGTTATGACAATATTTGCATTGTGATCATTTCAACAGGAAGCCAATTAATTTCTTTGAATTGATCAGTGCCGATATGGAATCTATTATTTAAGTCATTACAGAAACGGATACACTTATTTCGAGCTATTCTTAATCCCATATTTATTGAATCGTTTTAACCTAAATACCTGGCGGTACAGACATAGCCAAAATGAGGTTGAATCAATGAGTTGCATAGAGTAATTCTCAGATAGGGTATTAAAAAAGATCTTTCTCTATATAAATTTTTAGGTTGGAATTAATTTTATTTAAAACATTGCGCCATCAATTGAC
The DNA here is from genome assembly GCA_035046665.1 of Euphysa ruthae. Lineage (NCBI taxonomy): Eukaryota > Metazoa > Cnidaria > Hydrozoa > Anthoathecata > Corymorphidae > Euphysa > Euphysa ruthae. Next base: position 6,346 of record JAUZNK010057726.1, read on the forward strand.
CACTTAAGTTTTATTCTAATATACAGCCTAAGTACTTGAAAGATGAATGCTTATTTAGTTTAGTGTCCACAAACTATTCACAAAGACTTGAAAAGTTCTTATTTAAAATAAATCCAATGTGTTTCACATCCTTGTGTTGAAAAATAAGACAAGAGTCATCTGTATAGAGAAGTAGTTCACAGCTTATTGATTGTGGCATGTCATTTATATAAAGAAAAAAGAAGAGTGGACCAAGAATAGAACCCAGTGGAGCACCAAATGTAACACGTTCTTCGTCAGATAATATTTGTCTATTTTTACTTTAAACTTTCTGTTAGAGAAATAAGACATGAACCAAGAAATCACATCTTAAGAAAACCTCGTGTAATTTAATTTTTTTAGTAATATTGAATGATCTTTTTTATCAAATGTCTTTCGAAGGTCAATTAAAATCATGCCAGTGTGCTGACCTTTGTCAAAGCCTAAAGAAATTTCGTTGTGAAAATAGGACATACATGTTTCGACCAAAAATCATTTCCTAAATCCAAATTAAAACTTATAGATAATATTTTCTCTATCTATAAAATCCCTATTTTGCGCTTCAATAACCTTTTCGAAAATTTTTGAAATCCATTATAAAAGTGAAATTAGCCTGTAGTTTTTTGGTTCGTTCTTTATTACCTCTTGTTATTTTTATTTTTGCTCTTTTGCATTCATCTGGAAAACAATTAGTATCAATAGAGAGATTTGCAATTTGTGTTAGAAGTACTATGATAGAGGCACATCCATCTTTCAAAAACATACAAGAAATTTCATCACAACCTGGAGATTTATTGCTCGCTAAGCTCTCTATAACAGTCTTAATCGTTTTCTTATTAATGTACTCAAAACTAAATTCATTAGTAATGTCGAGTGAAGAATATTAATCTGAAATTGTATTAGAAAGTCTATGTAGTGCTCTTGGTAAATACTTTAGCAAGGAATTTTTCCAAAATAGCCTTTAAAAATGTTAGAAACAAAGTCATTATTATTTTTTAAACAAAAATTATCATGAAAAGGTGAACTTTTAGCTTTAGTACATCCAATATCTTTTAAAGATTTCCTGAGTTCTTTAGGTAAACCTATGTTTTCCCTTAGTTTATTTGCAAGGTGAGTGTATTATTTCTCTCTTATAGTACCAAGAACATCATTTTTGGCTCTATTAAGTAACAACTTGTGCACATCAGACTTAATTCTTTTAAATTGCTTATAGATTCTGTCTGCTATTTTTCCATCAAACCTTACATGTGAATTACTTTTAATTTGAGTGATTTGTAAAGATGCCATGTAATCTATCACATCTTTAAACTTTATTAAAAAATCAGAGTATGCTGAATTGATATTGGTAAACCCTGAATAATATTTCTACCTTTACGTAAAATCTTACTTTTATATCTGAATCATTTTCAATTTTACTTTCAGTTATGACTATTATTGCTGGAAGCAATTGTTTTGCTATAAAGTTTTGGGTAAAAAGCTACTGATATTTAAGTGTAAAGAATCCAAACCCTTTCGCCTAAAGAGTTGCCACATTAGTAGATCATTATTTAAATCGTTTCCTAACAAGATTTGTTCTGCAGGACTAGGATAAGATTCAATATCCCCTGATAAAGCAAGGAAAATAAATCTGCGAAACATTAGAATGCCAAAGCAATAACACTGATGACTTGAGCTGGATTGGAAATAGACTTCGTATGGTAAATTGAATTGAGAAGTAGCAGACAGAGGCACAAGATTGCTATTTAACAGAGCGAGAAAGAGTAAGTATCCTACATCAAAAAATAACATAATTGTAAAAACTAAATCAAAAGTAAGTACCTAAGAACAGAGTCCTAAAAATATAATTAAAATACTTAAAAAACAATGAAATTCGTCAAGTGACGAATGCCTTCAGAGTAGTTTTTAAGCAACTGATCTGTTATATTTTATTACCTTTATTGTGATTTTTGTGAGCTTATTTTTATTTGACATCATGAGTTTAAAAATAACAAACACAAATAAACGGAGAATAGAAAAATTCTCTCTGTTCTAATGCATTTCAAAAAAGGAAGCAATATAAAAAAGTCAGTTGTGCATCAACATGGTCTTTCACTTCAAAAAACCTAAGTGAAAAAAAGCTTTTTTGACTAAATTCAATGACTTCTTTAAAATAGTTAAATGGAATAAAAACTTTCCTATAACAAAGTAAAATTAATAACAGAACTAAAGCTTTATCAAGGTCTAATTTACTTAAATGAAATAACTTGATTAAAACCAAAATAGTTAAAAAACTTCCCAAACTGCTTAGTTTGTGCTGCAGCTATTGTAATGATATTACTATAGATATTAATCAGCTATTTGATATCAGAAACCAGCGGAAATGGTTTGAAAAAATTTAAGGTATTATTTGTTTAAAAATAACTCAATGTCAACATGTTTACTAGAAGAAAAATTATTCCTTAATAACTGAATTATAATGCCTTAAGATAGAGGGTCCTGCCCCCAGACATAAATAGATAAATGAGAAATATACTTTGTATCTAAGAAACAAAAAGTTAATAAATTTGACGTCAAATAACAAATATGATATAACAAATTAATAATTCTCAAATTCAGAAAAATGCAGAAATTAAATTGTTGAGTAAAAAAAACAAATAAATAATTGGGAATAAAAATATGGGTTTTTAAAAAATGAATAAGTTGCCTTGTCAATATCTTGAGGAAGTTTAAAGAAAAGAATTCCATCCCTGTCTCTTTCATCCTGCTCAACATGTATATAAACCATCCAAAAACAGATCCAGTCCCATAACAACAAGCATCGCAAACCAAAACTAAACAGACATACAGCAGAGTGTCTGTCTTTGATTTACGTTACATGATTCATCAAAAACCGAATCTAAAAAAGAATAATCTGCAACAAATGTATCCTCCTAAGAACCTTTAAACGCAAAATAACCAACTGGCAGAACAAAAGAAGGATGCATGATTGGTTTATTCTCTTTCTTTAAGCTGGATATTCTGGACTCAAGACTGACTAATAGAACCATAAGATAGGAGTGGTGTGCCATCCCTAACTTTCCTCTTATAAATACTAAGTTTAAATTCAAAAAATATCTTCTTACTACACTTCTTGATGAGATGGAGGCCGATAACATAGAAAAGGATTTCACAAACTTTTATGTCTTCAGCCCAACCAACATGTTCGATAGAGGTAGCAGAAATATATGAACACAAACTTTTTATAAGATGATTTAACTGAGAAGTGCGATCAAAATAAACCCATTCGAGGAAGTATAACAGATAAAACGTAAACATTAGGGTGGTTTTGCATTAAATGGATACAAGTCTCTTCCATGATTTGGCATGTTCTCCATGGAGGTTTTTCGCTTAGATTATTTGTACCACAGTGGATAACAATGTACTTCATTGCATTGCTAAAACGACTGTTCTTAGTTCTCCAATATACATTCTCCAGATTGGATTTGCACATAGTGTGGCCATAAATCTTTTATTAGTTTACTTGTTTTTTCCTTTATTATTTGTTAAATTTTTACTTGTTATATAAAAATATTTTAAATATTTTAACCGATTTATTCATTGCTTTTCGTAAAAGATATTCACAATTTTTTTTTTTTTGAAAGGTTGTGAATTTACTAGTTTCTTTTTCGGGAAAGATAAAGTCCCCTTGTTAAGACTGATGAAAACTGACAAAAAGCTCGTAGAAACATCCACAGATTTGGGTGACAATGCAACTGTTAAAGAGGAAACACACAAAATCCTAAATCAATTTGTCTGTCTGTATGCGTACGGTGAAAAAACAGATGATGTATCCGAAGCTCGCTATTGTCTTTTTCGGAGAGAAGTATGGAGAAGAACACATGCCACCTAACTGTGATACACTCAATAGTCACATTCACCGTGCCAACTATGTAGCCTTCATATGAAAAAGATTCATGGAACAGCAAATAAATGCCACAATTCCTGTTGACAATGCTTGGGTTCTTGTCAATGATCGACTTAACATTTTATGGTTACAAAGCCCACCTATGTCTGACTCTATTCTTGGCAGTGTTAATTGTGGTTGCAAAGGTGGTTGCAACAAAAAAGATTTCCTTTCCACAAAGGTAATTTAGAATTTACCAACCTTTTCAAACGCGTAAGAAAAGAAAACGTAATAGTCGAAGAGGAAGTTAATGAAGAAATGAGCGACAGTGGGGAGTGATTATGAGAAACTTTATGACTTAAATGTTTTTGAAGGTGGGTTTACACCATAAAACAGTCATTAATGGTGTAATGATGTCTTCATGTTTTATTGAGAAGAAATTTATAAGGAGAAGAAAAAATTTGGAAATATGGTGTAAGTTGAATAGTATTGTTTTTAGACCACAGTTACCATAGTTACCATAGTTAATGCAGCAAACGTTGATCAGCTTTAAATTTAGCTTAGGAATTTTTTTTATAATCTATTGGAAGAATAGATTTTACGGAAAAAAAATGATGTTATGGTATTTCGTATATACAAAGTGAAATAAAAAAACATTGATTTTAATAGAATATATATTTCAATTTTAATAAATTTTGAAAAATTTCACATATAACTTCATTAATTATGCACATAGGGCTTTTCACCTAAAAAACTTGAAGTCTCTTAACAAGGATGTCTCCGTTCCAAATTATCAAAACTACATGAAACTTTCAGGATATAATCTTTATAACTAGGTCAATGTATTGAACAAAGCATGTTTTTATTTTCCTTCAAAATTTCAGAGGGTTATCACTCGAACTCCAAAAAACTGAAAAAAGAAACACTGCCTGATCGAAAACCAATTTAAAAAGTAGAAATTCAAATTTCTGCTACGTTCAAAACATCTTAAATATGTTGAAAAAATTCCTGACAATTTGAGCCCGTTCAAAAGCTATCTTTTTTAAGTTTAAGAGGACAAAAATCTTGCAAAAGAGAATTGTGAGAAAAAAAATTAAAACAAAAAACACACAAATATATACGAATAAAATTTTTAAAACGTTCCACTTGCATATGTTTATCCTTCCTCAGCTTCATATTCTTCATGGTACCCTTTTCTAATTACTGTTATTATTTCACGTCTATTTTTTCTTCGTCTTTAGATTTGGGATCACATTTCTTAACGCTTACCAATTTGTCGGAACAAAAACCTTTTAAAATGACCTGGTACTACTAAGCTTATTGAAAACTGGAATAAATTCTTGCCAATTATCATGCATCATGCTATCACAGCAGATGTAACTGCAATTTTAATGCACCGCGTCCATATTAAGTTGTTCAAAAACTCGTTTTGCGTCTCACCGTGTAGGTATTTTGAAAGTAAGGCATCCTTGTAAAGATTTTTATGGGAGAATAGATACTGGAACAATCAGATTAAATACAGCTTTATCAATTGCAATGTTCTGTTTATAAATATGCTTCCCTGTAATTTTGTCACTTTGGTCCTTAAACCAAGAATCTGCTTTATTCGAACAGAACTTGTGACGATGTTCTTGATTTTCTCATTTTTTTAACTGCTTTCTTCGTGGCATATAAATTGCTGGTGTTCGTGTGGCCATGCCATAACAATTTTGTAGGGTGTTCATAACGTTGATGGTCAACCGCCCCTTTCCACACCCAATTTTTTTTGCCATCAGAGAGCTTCTTCTCCTTGTAATCGGCTTTAATGATGATTAGGGTAAACGAGTGCCATTGCTTTTCTGGACCAATACAACGTGTTTTGACAATTTTGAAGTATAGTTTTTAACGCTTAGTTCGAACGGAAAATATAAACAAACGCCTTTAGTGCAAAGCTACGAAAAGTGTAAGCCCAGTGTTTTTCGTTGAAGAAATATTTGAGAAAATGTGTTGCTATGGCACGTTGCTATCGTCTCAAAACTTTGTGTGCTTGGCTTTAAAAGTAGTTATTTTAACAAAATTAAATTTTTTAACGATATTTCATATACATCATCTGAAATGGAAATGTTCAGTGATTTCAAAAAAGTATTTCTTATGCCCTGGTACCACCTTAACAACGATCACCTTAAAACAAGATATTTACACACCCTCGTACCACCTTAAAATGAATGACTTAATACAAGTTTTAATTTAACTTACCGTTCATAAAACAACCATTATTGTTTTAAGACAACAAATAAAATATTAAAATAATAGAGGTTTGAATGGAACGTTCGAATGGAATGTTTATGATTCTCTACAGCTCAAATGTTATATTATCATTAATATCTAAAGGTTTACGAAAGCATGGCAAGCCAAAGTTAAAGATTGGTAAATTGGCAATTATTATGCTCAATGTAAAACAAAATCTATGCGCTAGCCGGGAATCGAACCTGGGACACAAAAATGGGAACCTTATATGTTAACAATGCACTACTAGTCCATATGAGAATTATCAAATTCCATATAATATATCTATATTTGTATCTGCAGAAGAAACGGCAACAGAATTCAACATACATTTTTTTACGCTACCAGTGATTAATATACAATAAAGCTTTAATTTGAAATAAATTCTCTGTCGGCCATGGTCTTCTTAATACATAACCGTACATGTTCATTTTAGAGGCTAAAATTAAGATGTGGGTTTAAAAAAAAAATTGTAAATTTATTACTATTTTTTTTTTATATATATTTTTACCTAAACAAATTTTAAAAAGTAGACACTCAGGGTTATAAAAAAACAACTAAAACATAGTGTAAAAACAGTTATATTAGTTATAACGTTTCTTTGTGTGTGTATTTACAAGGTTAAATGGTAATTTAAAAATATTATACAACATATACACTCAGTTTCTAGGCTTCCCTAATTTCTTTTTGCAAACACAACTACAAATGTTATGCAAAAATACAAAAATTTGCGATCTATAACCAAATCCGCTAAATTTTTTGTAATACAGAGAAAAAATTTTATATTAGATCATGAAAATTATTATCAGCATCTTCAACAAAACTCTTGATGGCCATCGGTGAAAGATGGTGATATTTATCTTATGCATTCTTCAAATTATACTCTGTCAGAAATTATTATGATTTTCACAGGTGAACGTATCTTTGGTTATCTTAGGATTCTTTTTCCCTGTTTAGTACTTATGACACCAAGTAAAATTTAATTTCTATTATTTTTAATATTTAATATGAATATGAATACCGAATCACAAATAAATTTAGAAAGAACTTCCCTTAGAGATAAGAAGAACCTCTGAACTGTCAGAATTTAAGAACTTAATCAAGCAATATTTGAAACATTAATTTATTTACTTTTATTACATTTTTTTCTTTAATTTTAATTTTTATGATTTATGCGGGACACACAATGATAACAGTTTTTCTATCTCATACTCAAAGACGAAGGGAATTACATAGAATTAACCATGCTAGAAAAGGGGAGAGCAGATACATGCCCTGGAAGGCCACATTGGAAAAGATGGTGCAAGATACATTCTTCCTGACCATACTTATCTAGGTGCAATAAACCAGGTATGTAACTTTGCAAAGCTCTTAAATTTAATGCTAAAACTCATTTTCAATGTTGCCATCCATGAGAATAAAGTAATTTTAGAACCACTGGCACCATTTCCTCGAGAGTTGCATGATTTAATTACAGGCAATAGCGATGATGGAGCTACGAATAAAAACTTTCAAAAATCCATTCATAAATACAACGCATCATTTTCATTTGCTTTTTTTAGGGGCCAACATTTGCTCCACCACCAAAATATAGCCCATACTATTTTAGGGTCTTTGGCTAAATTTTTCATCGTATTTGTAATTTAAGACCAGAAAATAACACAGCATCAAATTATGTACAGTCATATATTTATGATGCTGATGCAGCTCTAAACTTTAGAGTGCAACATCCAAGTGAAATGCATTACGTATTTTCAACGTACTTGAATCTTTTAACGTGGGGCCAACAGATAGCTTAAAGCTATTTTTTTATAGAAAGGCAAACAGGTTTGGTTCTGGTGTACTTAGATCTCCCATTTGAGCTTACGGTAAATAACCGCTCACCCTGACAACCTTGAACTTTTCGCATTAATCGAATTGAACTCATACGCTAAGTGGGCGATAACTAGATTTGGAACCGGAACGGTTGGGAGTCAGATGTCTTACCAACTGAGCTGTGCGAGTATTAATGATATTTGTATTCCACCACTTAATAGTTATTTAGATTGTAGATACCTAAGCAGAATACAGAATCAATATGGTGTTTTTACAAAATATCACATTCTGTTTTTTGCGTAAATTTTCAATTTCCAAATGGATACCGTATTTATTTTAGAGAAAGAGAAGAATTTCAGGTGATAAAATAATTACCCGAATGTTTCGAGTCAGTCCTGCCCAAGGTGAATTATATTTTATTCGTCTTTTATTATTAAATACTACAGGATGTACCTCTTTTGAAGATTTACGCACAGTTGATGGAAGAATTGCTGAAGCTATTGTGTGGTGATACAGAATGGGAAAATACCTAATCTGTTGTCACTCAGATGTTGAGAAAAATTAGGCTATTAAATTTAAGTCTAAATGTATGAAAAATGAAAAATTGAATCACATTGCAGCATTTTAAACGACGTAGTGTGATTGATATCAAATACCTACTTAGCATGTGAGAGGTATGGTATGTGAATCGATGCACTGATCCAAATTTTTTTTTACTTTTTTAAAGATTTCTTTTTAATTGCACCATTTAGCCAAATCCTGTCCACCATATTATAGATCATAGTTAAAAACCCAACTAAATCTTGCATAGATAAAACTAGCTGCACATAACAGGCGTACGTAACTCGTACATTAGCGGCACATAAAAAAATATTGAAAAAAGAATTATGAAATGAGCTTTTGTTGATAT
>JAUZNK010057737.1:0-15211 GCA_035046665.1 Euphysa ruthae
TATTTCATATTGTGGCAAAAAATAATAATTAAACAATAATTAAATAATAATATCATGCTCCCCTTTTTAGTGGTTTTTACTCACAAAAATTAGGATACCTCTAAAAAGCATAAAAGATCGGTCAGTTTTTGTGCAGTAAGTTTATTAAATGTTATTTTTTTAATTAAATTTTCAAAATTTATTAATACATTTTTTCAAATACATTTACTGGAAATATTCTGTGGAAACATTTTTCTTCAATCCAAGCTGATGCTGCTATCAATAGAATGATGAACAAAATAATCAATTTCAGAATGGAAGATGTAATTTAAAGATTGTATTGATTATATTGTTTATATTATTTTATGTTTCATATTTCAGCTTTCTTATAATTAGAGACATTCTTTAATTAACTGCTAATTTCAGAAGCATATGTTAGATTTAGGTTCCAATGTACTTATATTTTTAATATGGGGCCAACAAAGCTTTTAAGCTGATTTTCATAGAACGATAGGTTTCGATAAAGAAAATCATTGGTCTCTTAGAGGAATTGAACCCACGCACCTGACTGAAACCAAAGTCTGCCAGACAACCATAAAGAACATCAAGACTTATTATTTATAAGTTGAAGAGAGTTTAAATGAATTGACAACAAAAAAATATCAAACAAGATGTGTTGTGTAATATTGCTTTTTCCCACCTGCTAATTCACATGTAATATCAAGCTGTATACAGGATCTGGTATAAGCTGAAAAATAGACAAGAAGTGGTTGGCAGCCTTTTTTATCACCCACAGAAAAAAAATCAGCCATTTCTAAGGAACTATTTATTATAGCTATCTTTTTTATCTTTTTTTTTTTTTTTTTTTTAAAGAAAAAAATAGTATTTTCATAATATCCTGCTAATGTAGGCTAAATCAGTCTGCAACTTGTGTAATTTTTTGTAAAGTTTTCAAGGAAAAAAGATTTGTTATTGTATCAAATTTCAGGCCAATGTTTTTTGAGCTATTGTGATGAAATAAGAAGCATTCTTTTTCATTTCCAAGACATTAATTTTTTTTTGCCTTGTGATCACTTTAAACAACTCCAATTTTGTTGGCATGCTGATGAAATACTCTGTAATAAATATGGTGATTTTCAAATAATTACTTTGGAAGTTTAGAACGTTATCATATCTATAAAACTATCAACAATTACTACTTTTTTGATATGGCTATAATAAATTTTAAATAAAATATTTTTTCTTTACATCATTCATATTATGCTTTTTTCACTATCACACGGTTTGTTTACCATAAAAAGTTTATAAACTTCTTGTGTATGTTTTACTCAATGTCTGTTAGTACTATTTTATTCTTTTTCTTTACAAATGGTATTTGATATACCATGCTATGTCTGCAAAAAAATGGACAAGCGTCACAAAATCCAGTGACCAATGGGTCCATTTGAAATGCAATAACATTACATGTGAAACCATAAAGTCATTTAATGAACCATGGTACTCTTTATCCTGCTTTACACCTTTTTCCAACCTCACAGATCTTCAACTACACATTATCTGATTTAAAGTCATTTTTGGTTGATACATCTAAGTTAAGATGCACCCATAGTTTTAAACCTCTTTTCAAAGACGTGAATGATATTTCTAATTCAGCCATTAATTACAGATATTACAATACAAGCGAATTCAACAAGTCCCAATCCATAGACCTCATGTAATATATACATCTAATATTGCCTCTTTGTCTTCTCATTTTGATGGTCTTAGAGTCCAATGTGACTCATTTCTAGTTACGCCTCCAGTTATTGGCAAATCAAATCTGTACCATAATGATAATAATACAAATATACACCTAGAAAACCGAGATTAAAAAAGGTTGTGCAATGCTTTGTATTAACTTTCAACTTAACTTTCAGCTACAGTCAGATCTAGATATCTGTAAACCTAAGGAGCTAGAATCGATCTTTATAGAAATTGTCAATCCTTATGAAACTAACCTTATTGTAGGTTGTGTATATTGTCATCCAAGTGTGAGCACTAAAGATTTTAATAATGATTATCTTGAACCACTACTCAAAAACTAAACTTAGAAAAAAAAATCATACTAATAATGGGAGACTTTAAGATCAACTTGCTTCAAAATATGGAGAATAATCAGGTGTTTTTGATTCATTGTTTCCTTTTATTTCTCAACCTATTCACATTACTTCCCGCTCAAAGACACTCATGGACAATATTCTACTAAATTTTCACTCTCCAGGTATAATTTCTGGGAATCTGACCATTTTCATTTCAGGTCACTTGGTTTAATTTCTTTTATTCCCTTGTAATTCAATGAAGGAAAACAAAACAACATTGGTATCGAGGCTTTGTTTTAAAAATTTCAAAAAAAAAAAAGGAACTTATATATACAAGATTTAAGTAATATCAAATGTGAGGAACATATTAATTAATTTTGTTGCAAATTTAATGAAACTAAGTAAGAGACATCACATGTTTTGCAATCAATTTACTGTCGTAAAAGTAACAGCAGTATTTCCTAGAATATTAGGTGAAAATTATTTTTTTGGAATTAGATATTGTCCGCTATGTATTTATCATAGTTAAAAACCTTACACTAAATCATGTCTTTCTGGAACATAGCTTTTAGCTGTTCAAAATATCCAAATTTTCTGCTACGCAGACATTCTCTTGCCACATAAATTCTTTTAGGTGGGATGGGAAAAGTCTCTGTGATGTGCCACTTTGGTTGCGCAACTTCTTTTTTGCACGTTTCCACCAAGACTCCACTAACTGCATGTAAATTTCCTCATAATTGGGAATCACAAAGTGTTTTTGGTGTACCACAACATCATGTGTATAGATGCCTCCACTTAGCTTATCGATATGATTGTAGGCCTGCCAACCATCACTATTAAATTGAGTACCTGGTTGAATGTGTTATTCAATCAGTGGTTCCAGTGCTTCTCTTTTTTTATAAAGAACTGCAACCAAAAAGCATTTTCTTTTTCCATGCTAAACACCGCCAAATTCCCACTGATGTGGGCCAATCTGGCCGACATGTTGCTTGTGTTGAAAAAAGCAGCTTTCATCAATTTCCACAGTTTCAGTCTTCGAAGTTTTCGTCAAGACCACCTATCGGATTAAAATGATTGTCAACCCATTGACAGCAGAGGTCTCGATGGAAATTAAACCAGTCAATAACCAGTTGCAGCTTCGTAATAACAAAGTTTTGAGATATGTTATTTGCACCAGTTTCTGCAAACTGATATGTGATCTTGAAAACCATGATTCTGATTTAATGGACTTAATCCAGTTGCATGGGTTGCATTTTTACCAGAAACCATCCAAATGCTGGGCGTAGCTGTTTAGCGTTGCTGGCTCGTTGCATCTTGCACATACTGCATTGTTTTGTAAAAGACGATGTTTTGCAAGCCATTGAATTCATTGCAGTTTGGTGGTGATAGCTGGTAGTAGTTTTATTAAAGTCCGTTGTTCTTCTTGAATATGTTCACAAGGTAATATTTGGGTTATTGGTACTATGAAGATTGGATTTCTTGCTTTTGGCATAATTAATAAAATTTTAGATTTTCTTCCTAATGCTTCCAATTTGTAAATATCGTAATAGTTAATCTAAAAAATTTCATTTTATATTAGATAAGTCATTTTAATTGTTTAATTGACATGTTAATTACCACATTGTTATAAACTTGTTATGTTATTTCAAGGCAGAGATTTTTAATTAAAGTTTTTAATTTATCATATGGCGATTTCCGAACATTGTTTTTATTCATAACATTATTTCAAAAGTTGTTTCATATTTTAAAATAATAATGATTGATATTTTAATAGGTTTAATAATTCACTAAAATTATTATTAATGTAGTTATTAAGGTGATTATTTAATCTACTAAAAATTACTAATTGCCATGGATAAAATCTTTGAGATAGTTGATCATCACATAATACTAAGGGTTTCTGGACTTGTTATTGAGTTGGATCTACGTCAGACTCTGTGGCCATGTTCTGTGTTTGGGATATTATATTTACTCTTTTGTAAGAAGACTGGTTTTAAAGATATGGAAAATTTCAAATATAAAACAGTCCAACTCCCAGATCAGGAAAACAAAAATGATGAAGATTATGCTAGAGAGGAATTGGTATGCTTTTATTAATATCTTTTCACTTATACTTGTTAAACTTAAAAGTTTATTTTTTAGGCTGTTATGAATTTTCATTCCTAAATTTGCCTCTATGGAGCTCAAAAATTTGAAAAAAATTTTGAAGGATTCTAACTAAGACAAAAATGTCCTACTGATCCCAAACATGCCTAAATATGATCATTTTAGGCCTAAGAATAGAGTTTTTGGAAATTTTTAAAAACCTATTCTTTAAAATTATTTTGTTTAGCAAGAAGCTGAAGGACTATTCTAGACCTCTTTTAACTTATGTTTTTTCTAGTATTTGATGTTTAACAAGATTCCGATGAAATTTAGACTTAGCAAGTTTCTGAAATGATTCTTCAGTAACATCACTCCAAGAAAGGGTTGATCTAATAACTCCTTCATCTATTAGCTGGGTGAGAGAAGTTTTTTTTTTGGAGTAGTTTTTTGGAAAACAGGTCAATTGATGAGCTGGACAATTATCCACTATCAGGGGCACTTTTCGCTTCTGTTGCTCAAACTATGAATCCTGCTCACAAACTAAACCATTCTGTTGCTCTTTGTTTTTCAAGTACAAGGTTTCATAGGAAGTATTTAGAACTAAAATCCATTTGCATTGTAGATATCAATCAGTGAAAATATTTTGATAAAATTTGCTTTAACCTTGTTTCAAACCAAGGTCCTGTCATTTCTGACTAGGCAGTGTTACTCTTACCTAAAGAATAACTTAGAATTTAAAGACATTTGCATGGGTTTGTAATGTGTTGTAAGATTTTTGTAAAGGGGCTTTTTTAGAAATCAGATTAATTGCTTTGATTTTTTTGTTAGTTTAAATTCACTTTAACGTTACATTGTAATTCGTAGTCAGTTTTTCACTATACTGAAATTCTCGAGACTAGGAACAAAGAAGAGAAGTTTGCTATTGCTATCATGAAGAATGAGTTTCTGTTTGGAAAAAAATGAAAAAAAAATGATATAAAAAAAAAAATAAAATGAAAAAAGCCAACTATTTACCAATTTTTTTTGCATGCGTGTAAAAATGAAACTTGTTTAGTGGAAATTACATGGAAAATAAATTAAGAAAATGGATGAAGGTGCCATACAAACTTACTTTTTCAGCTATAGAGATACTAAAAAAATACTCTAAAAATGTTATCATTGACCTGATATTTTTAAAACTACTTTAAAACTGCTTTCACTAACCTGATATTTTCCCATCATTCCATCCATCCATCACAATCTTGATATTTTCAGAGTCATAGGATTTTGCAAGTCCCAGAGCTTTCTTTGAAGACAACTGTATTGCTTGGAACGTGACTGTATTCTTTTTTTTTTAATTTTTTAAAACTAAGTCGCTTCCTACAAGACTAGTACTTACTGCCCGAAATGCTACTCGTTCAGTTTTGTTTATTTATTTTTTTTTTGAAGCTTTGTTTTCTTCATGTTCTTGTAAGGTTTCTGTAAGCTAACAGCCTTTTTATTTGATACAGATACGAAATAAAAAAATAAAAAAACCATTGGCGTTATTTTCAAAAAAAGCTGCAAATTGAATTTTAAAGATCTATTTCAAGAATTGAACACTGCATTTTTTTTTTTTTTTTTCAAATAAATCACTGCAAAGCTTAAAGTCACTACTAAGACCAAGAACTATTGAAGACCAAGACCAAGAACTATATAACTACTGAGACCAAGAACTATTGTTTCATTTTCACTTATCAGTGGTTTCCCTTATCGAGTATATTTCTGATAATCTTAATTTCTCTGTAATTTTGCTCCCAGGAGTCTAAATTATGCAATATTTTTTACTTTAGTTTGTTTTTCAATATCTTTCAATGTATAATTTAATTCTTTTTAACCATTTTGACTCTTTCAAAGTATTTCTTTTATGAGCTTCAGACCCTTGATGAGGAATTTTGTAAGCAAAATTTTAAGTTTTATTAAATAATTTATAGTTTCTTTAGCAATAGTCGATGGATTTGTTAAGATTTATCCTTAAAAGTTATAGGACCACACGCCACATCATTTGACGCATATGGTCACTTTGCTAATGTTCCTTAATAATGGGTCCTTAACTAAAAAATATTTTTTTAACCATTTTTTAAATTCAATTGCAAACAAAGATTGAAGTTGAAAGTTAAAGTAAAAAGTGGTTTCAGTTTCAGTTTATGTTGATATCTTTAGTGTGAGAAAAACACAAAAATTATATAAATATCAGTTTATCTTAAGGTAAATATTTTTTTTTGAATTTTCAGAAAGTTCCTGCCATGCCAGGATGGGCTGCAAATATCTATGTCAAAGCACTTCGAACGGTAGGTTAAATTGAAATTTCAGGAAAAAAACATTGTTTTGGACACTAATCATTAGCGCCACGTTCAAATGAAATATTTTGATTTTGCTTAATTTGATACAATAATTCAAGAATGTTAAAAATATTTATGTATTTTAATATTTGCCACTTTTACTTGTGCAAATTGATTGGCTTTACTTTTTTTTTTTAGTATTTTGGACGGAAGATATTGTTGGCAATGGCGAAATCGTAAGTTTTATTTTTTCATAATCAAAGTTATGGTGCATGAGAGCTTCTGGTTGCTTGATGGCAGGGCAAATTTTAGGGGATGGTGCATGAAGTTTGAAGTAAATACTTCAATCGATTTTTAACAAACTTTGAAACATAAAGTAATGTTGGCAATATCTGTTTATATATTAAATTTTGTTACAGGAGTTTGTCGATTATTTTTATTTATGAAAGTCACGTATAGATCAAGAAAATATATTGCGATTTTTGCAATATTTACCAGCAAAATTCTTTTAATATGAAATTATCCAATCAGAATAAAACGTTTTAGAAATGACCTTTGTTATCATAAATATTTTTTGTTAACGTTTTCAAACCTACTTATTCATGGTGGGTGAACCATAAAAATACATCCAAAATGGCTCACCATTTTGATTTAGAATATTTGTTTTATGAAAAAATTTTTTTAGATATTTCAAATTTTGCTTATAGTCCAGGAGCCTGCCACGAATATTTGCACCTCAGAAGAGAAATAAGATTCAACCTTATTTATATATTACTTGTTGGCAGAGGACTTGAAAAAAATATGTCAGCTGGGCTAATGCGGTGGACTTTGGCCCCAGACCCCTTGGAAAGTGCCCTAGAATGATTTTCATTTTACCTGAATGATTCATATTTCTAATATAATATTACTATAATATAGGAATTATAAAAAACAAAGGGCATTCATTAATTTCAGGAGGTAAACAAGTGTTAAAGAGTAACCTTGTTAATATTCAAGATCTTTTTATGTCTGTAGATTTGGCATGTGTAGACTTTGTTATAAACATCTTCAATGGTAGAGCTTCTCATACTGTCAAATATTTCCTGGATCTCTTCATCTTTTTCTAGTGCTTCAAGTGGTATAATATTTCCTTTTTTAGTTAAAGCTGCCGTATAGTTGCATCCAGTAAATGTATGGTATGCTGGAAATGCTTTACCTAATTTATTACTTTATAAGTTTTTTGTAAAGTTGGTTGATATTTAATGTATAAACCTTAGGGTATTTCTGATAAATAAACCAACTTATAGCCTAAGATTTATATGGTTGATATTATCAAAGCACCCTAGTGAAATTAGTAAAACATCTGTGTCCACTGTTCTGACAACAGCATTTGAAGTTTTATTTTAGTAATGTGAAAAATCATACCTGAATCAGCCTCTTCTTGTTGACTAAAATAACCAACTTCTCATAAGCGTTTGTAGGAGTATACTTTATCTACTTAATCAGAAAAATGATTTTATTGCCTAATATTTGTAGAAATGAATCATCATTCCAACTTTGAACCAGAAATTCTACAAAAGCATTTTTGAAACTGTCATTATGTAACGATTTTAACCTCTCATCTGGCCTTTTCTGTGTTTTCCCATTATTCTCTCTACTTCTGCAACCAGCTTTAGCATCTCATTTTTCATAAAAGGCTTTACAGTCTTGTCAAATACCTTATGAATTTCATTCCTCTTAAAGTCACATAATCCTTTCAAATGTTTGGGATAAATTGGTTTGCAGGTGTAAATAAAATAAAGCATCGACAATGGTATCTTGAAAAATTGTTCGATTGCTGGGTGTAACCTTATCTTCTAAGTTTTTCATCAATTTCACTTTTGGTGTTTTTAACATTGTGCCATCCAAGTGCCTCAAAAACAGTGGAATTTGTATTCCAATGTAACACCCATATTAACTCCTCCAGCGACAAACAAAATATACTGCCAAATAAATCATGTAGTAATTGCTTTAACTTATATATCGCTGCCTTTTATTTTCTTCTTCCCTAAGTCTGTTGTGAATTTGATAAGCTTTTTCTAACCTTCTTGCCTTCTTTCAACAACTTTGAATAAACACTTACTGGCTTCCCCACTGGCTGCTTTCCCAGCTGCTAAAATATATAGCTCTTTTTTATCTAAACTTTCATCAAACTTGTTACTTGTTTCCTTTGTTTACAATAAACCCAATTACTCTTTTTCTTCTGATATTACTTTTGTTTGAAAAAAGTGACTATCAGGCCATTCTTGGCTGACTGAAATGGAATTTGTGTGATTGGTGATCCCAGTTTTTTGACTAGCAGTGTCTGTATTAATCGTTTGATATGAAGTCAAATCTACTGGCTGTCTAGATAGAAAAAGTCTTATCTGTTCGTTTTATTTCAAACAAACCCCTTTTCGAGTTTTCATAAGTCAATGGATGGGTTTGGCGTAGATTTACCTGGTTGCCATGATACCGAACTGTCCATCTCACATAATTTGGTTAGTTAAAAGTAAAAAACAAATCTGTGATACGGAGTAGGCAGAGGGTATATAAGTATACTCCCTCTCGGATGATGCGTATAAAAAGTCTATAAGTTTATGAAGCTAATATATTCCATCCAATGTTTAACTGTTTTCTCATGCTTTCCTGCAGTAGTATCTTCTCTATACTAGTTATAACATTCATAATCATCATTAAGTTCTTCTGGTTCTAATAATATGTCATGTAAATTTAGAGATAGCACGTCATTAAATTCATTGTGATAAATGATATGCCTCTGGTAAGCATCATGAACACTTGAAATGCAAGACTGAGGAGACCATGAAGCCACTTTCTACAGTTATAGCTATTCAAATTAAGAAAGTTCTTAACAGAATTAGATGCTTTCATTCCATCAGGATCTTCAATTATTTTCCATTAGCATGGCAAAACTGTGTTTCTAAGTGAAAAGCCCCCATGGCCACGAAGATATCAAAACATGAGCCTGTATTTGCATAGTTATTTTCGCAATTACTAAATCGTACATAACAGCAATAGATTTACATGCAGCATTCATAGGCAAGCTGTTCTGATCTTTTCATTGTTTCTAGCCCCACAGAATAAGAATTGGGTGACTGATTAATCTGAGGTAGGTAAAATATTTTCTGAACATTGTAAGTTTGTATTTTGCGTTCCACCAAACCTACATCGGAGTTGATTCAAACTCATGAAACTTTACAGACATCATCCATAAGAATTCTTTCAAAATATGTAAGGAAATTTATTAATATATTTGGGACATTTCCTTCTCCCTTCTTGATACCTTCTAGTTTGAAGAGTTCAGGTAACGGTTCACGGGTCACATTCTAAAATATGTTTGCGTAAAAGATATGCAACATCTCTAACTAATATCTCATCTTTTTGATTTACTAGCAATTCTGTTCTTAAAGCATCTTAGTGCAGAATGATCTATTTTTGTTTGTCTTAGATTTTGAATTTTTATTTCAAGTTTTTGAACTGTATGACGAGTATCCTCAAACTCTTCACTCGTCAATTCTCTGAAAACAGCTTCATAATGGTTATTTATATCATTCGATAAATGGACTTTTTTGTTTTGGATGGTTATTTTTTCAATGTAATCTTTAATTACTGCAAATTCTTCAAAATTTGCAATTTTTGCTTTGTTCCGATTACTAAGGCCTTTTTTACTTTCTTTTATGGAATTTTCTTGTTGTTTTATTGCATTTGAATCTCTTTCATATTGGATTTTACACACGTTATAGCAGTTGACTTCTTTATCAACGAATGATATTCCTGATATTTGTGTTAGCAATTTTTTGTTGTTTTTCTTTTTAGCTGTGTTTTTTATGCTACTTTCACAGTTTTCAGTTGAACAAAGTTGACGATGATGATGTAGTTGGTTCACCTCTTTTACTTTCAAATTCTTAAATCATTTACCTTTGCTTTTCGTTGACTTTGGGATAGAGCAGTGTTTTGATAACATATACGATAATAACCTTGATAATCATTGATCTTTGTTGGAAGAATGAAGTGTGTATATGCCAAATTGTTTTTTTTCTTACAATCAGAATGTTTTGCAAGTGTGTCCTCTTTGAATAAGATGATGTTTTGTATGCATTTGTGTCTAAAACGTCAGTATGCATGCAACTTGTAACTAAAATAACTGCATTGTCAATTATAAAATTGTGAAATTCAACATAAATTCAAATTCGTTGAATGAAAAAGCTTTTGTGGTTACAAAAATGTTAAAGTAATTTTATGACATTTAGATTACCTTGATATAAAAAGCATATTGGCTTACTTTCTTTATCATCAAATTTGGGCTCTTTACTGCAACTTTCACTATCCACTGATGTTGCTAAAAAAGAATAAAGAGTGAAACAACAAAATAAAGAACTTCAAAAGGCCATTGCAGTATTTTTTTTAATAAAACAATCAAAATGGAAAAATATCTTGCCAACATATTTCATTATGCTATAATTTTCACAAGAGCCTTCTCCAGCAATTAGGCATCAAAAATTTGAAATTGAACAACTTTTTATTAGCGCTAGGCCAAATAGCTCTATTTTTGAAGTATACATCCAATGCTCCAATTGCTTACCACAAAAATTTTAGTACTCTGGCATGAAAAACTAATTGCTAATTGACAAAGATCGGGAATCTTACCAGAATGTTACACATAAACACCACATAATTTTCAAACTAGCAATATTATGTATGTTTTGACAGTAGTAAAGAAGTTTTAAGACAGAATGAAACTGGAATTCATTTTTCTGTTTTTATTAAACTTAAGCCTAATGTCACTATCAATTCATACCCCGACGGGAGACTCTGGGTGATTTGACTTTTAATATTGTGTCTTATATTAATTTTCCATAGCTTTGTATATTTCATATAAATTTTCTTATAAAACTGAAAAAAAATTTTTTTTTTTTTTTTTTTTTTTATACTTATATTACGAATTTGGGACACGGGACAAGGACAGACATACACCATCTAAATTCTGCTATATAATATCTCGCCGGAATTTAGATAGTGGTTTCACCGTAAGCGCAGTCATCAAGTGGGCTGAAAAATCACACCCCCACCCCCAGAAAATTGACAAAAAATTTTCCTCACCCCTGGGGATTTGACTACAAAATTTCTCCGATCCCCAAGTGTAT
The DNA here is from genome assembly GCA_035046665.1 of Euphysa ruthae. NCBI lineage: Eukaryota > Metazoa > Cnidaria > Hydrozoa > Anthoathecata > Corymorphidae > Euphysa > Euphysa ruthae. Next base: position 11,605 of record JAUZNK010057737.1, read on the forward strand.
CGGGGGTGATTGGGGTACGAATTGATAGTGATATAACACGTTATATTAGGATAAATTCTCGAGCTACTTTCAATGCAATAACAATTATTACAAAGAAAAATTATTACAAAGAAAAATGTTACCTTCAGCATTGTTACTGGTCTTACACTCGATATATGTAAGCTAGGATTGTCATTTTTTAACGAGGATTTTTTTTTTGCAAAGACATGTTGCTGTCCATTGATTGGTCAAATTCATCTTTACATGCTTAACAGCATGTTAGGATGATTATCATGGATTATATCGACTAATCTAATTGGTTTAAAAAAATGCAAAATCAACACCGAAATGTATACCAACAACTTTTGTTTTTATATCAGTGTTTTTTTACCAAATATCTATTTTTTGATGGGACACAAGTTATATTTTCAATAGATGGAAATAGTAAAAAAAACACACATATAAATAGTTTTAAACAACTAACTAATCTCACACCTTAAATACAGCCTTACTCCCGGAAATTAGAGAGTGCTCTTAATTAATATTAATTGGCTACCTCCACTTGTACTTTTCACAAATTATCATCCATTTTGCCATTCAAGTAAATTAGTATGAAATTTGGGTACTTTATATGATTTATTTACTACCTTCATGCTGTCCTGAATTGTTCTCTGCATGCATGGTTTTGATAGCAGGTGAAGGTTGTAACTTTCAACTCTTAAATCTCCTGCTTTGTGCTAGGCCCTTATTTTTATTTCAAATCAACCAATATTAAGTAAAGGTGTTTGAGCATGTAAAACGATTTTTTTTTTCTCGGCTATATAATTCGAATTTTTCTGAAAATCTTTTACCTTGTGCAGAAATTTTTCTTTTATTGAAAAAATGTTTGATTTCAAAAAACAAGCATTTAAACATAAAGATTCTTCCAAGCTCATTTTTTGCAGGATTTATAAGCCTGGCTTTAGAAATGCTTTCGTAATTTTGTTTGTGATATTTAAGTTTGATGAACATGGAGCAATAACTTTTTTTTTACTTCCATTCGAGCTGTAACACTGGATTTGCTTAATAATTACTTGCCGTTTATGTTTATTACTTTTGTAATATTGTTGTTATATTTTTTGAAATATCTTTAAATTTTTCCTACGTTCCTATCATTAAACATTGCCTTTTTACAAGTTTTTTTAATGAAAACAGCATCTAAAAACTATGTGCGCAGTCTAAATTCATTTACCTACAAAAAGTGTAAAAAAAACTCCCAATACATCAAAACTACTCCTCTGAATGAAAAAAATTGTTGTTGTAAGCGTGCTTTATGAATCAAATAAAACTACCAATCTATTGATGTGAATAAAAAAAAAAGATCAATTTTGGGGTTTAGTAGTCACTTTAAGTGATTGATTTCTTTTAGATTTCATTTCAGATTTCATATATGCGTAATTATATAATTATGCTGATTGCTTAAGTATTTTAAGATTTTCAATCGTTAGCCTTGCTATGCTTCTTATCTTTCAAATAAAAGTTTCTTAGTGGTGCGTACTGGCTAATGAAAAAAAAGTGATTCGCTGGTAAAGTCTCAACTGCTGTACCATCAAAATTGTTTACTGATTATAACTTTGACTTCCGGATTTTCCCATAGCTGTACATAAATAGCCTAAAAATGAGACAATCTTTAAAAAAATCTCGAAAAGCAAGGGAAATTTATGTGATACTGATAATTTTTGATGAATTTCAAAAAAGATTGTGTAATTTTTAATTCTCTTTGAAAGATTTATTTTATCGATAATTTAAAATAAAAAATTTGAAGGTGAATCTTTATGAAAGTAAAATATAACTTTGGTTCTAAAATTTAACCTAAAATTATCCATCTAAAGCAGTATCAAACTAAAAATGATACTCTTTTAGCACAAAAAAAAACTTTTTGAAATCCTGAAAAGCTTGTTATTCTAATGATAACTTTCATGTTTAGGGAAGGTAAAACTGATATATTTCAAGGTATGTCAATCCCAGATGAACCAACGTTCTATCCATTGGTTTATCCAGATAATTCCATTCCTACAGAAGAAATTGATTTATGGAGCATGGTAAAATCTGAGTAAGTAGGCTTATTTATAGCTATCAATTTAATTTATGCTAAAAAACCTATGTAAGTATTATATTTCAAAGTTCTTTTTAGTGGCTTTGTTTTAGATGAATTTGACACCACTTTTTTATGAGTAACACCACAGTACTTATAGTTTCAAAAGAAATTTTCAATTTGTACTGCTAAAATAAAAATATACTTCCTGGATAATTGTGTGATAATCTTGTTTTTTGCTTTAATTTTTGAAGGTATATCACATATTTTTCTCGTTTTTTTTTTTAATATTTTTATTTATGTTTCTCCTCTAAAGGTCTATAAAATATTTTGAAGAACATTGACAATTAAAAATTATTTGTTATATTTTTTTCTTATCTTAAATTTCTGCATATTAGTTTCCAATTATTTTTATTATATGAGCTGGCATAAGGGACTTTTGTGAATCCAGACTAGACCAGATCTAAAATTTTTTGGCTTATAATCAGTGAGTGTTATGAATATAGTTTCTTATAAAATCTAAAGAGATGACTAGAAAAGTCTTATGTTCTTCGCACGTTCTAATCTTTGATTATTTTTTTTAGAAAGTTCTTTTTAAATATTTAAAAATACAAAAGCATTTAGAAATTGTCATAAAAGTACTGGTAAGAAAAATTTTGTAGATTTATTTGCTTTAAAAAAATATTAAAACTACAATTCGGCCGATTTAGATAGATATTTTAATGTTTTATGCATTAAATTTTTGAAAGAAAAAACATAAATCATAAATTGTTTTATGACACCATGCCTAAATATATTCAAACATTTTAGATCTAAAAACAACATCTTAATTGAAATTTTCCCTGACCTCAGAAGACCATAAAAGGTAATGTTACTATGTGTGTACATCTTCCATGTTAAGACTTAGTCTTATAGTAGTTTTTGCTGCAAAAGCAAATGTTAAAGATTTTAATGATATATGATGGTGAATAGCTATTTTGACCATTTCAAAAACAAATCAAGCCTAGAGCCAGCCGCGTGAATAAGTTTAATTTGGTCTAAAAAAAGTAATTTGATATTTAATATTTATAATTTAATATTTCCTAAGGAAATTACAATCTAAACAGATTAAATTTGGTGAGGAAATTAAATATTTTCATTTTTCTTGGAAATATTATTTCCGAATTTGCTAGAATTTTACACCATGATATTAATTTTACACCATTATATTAATTTTATACCATGATATTATTAGTTTTACACCATGATATTGTTAATTTTACACCATGATATTATTAATTTTACACCATGATATGGTTAATTTTACTACATGATATTATTAATTTTACATCATGATATTGTTAATTTTACATCATGATATTATTAATTTTACTACATGATATTAATAATTTTACACCATGATATTGTTAATTTTACATGATGATATTATTAATTTTACTACATGATATTATTAATTTTACACCATGATATTGTTAATTTTACTACATGATATTATTAATTTTACACCATGATATTGTTAATTTTACATCATGATATTATTAATTTTTAAACAAT
>JAUZNK010057748.1:0-15211 GCA_035046665.1 Euphysa ruthae
TTCTGTTTATCATTGTCAAACAGTCATAAATGTGACCACTATACTAACTATACCACCACTATACCATCTCTAACTAATTAGTTAGAGTATAAATGCTATATTTATTTGATAAAACATGAATGTACTTCCATAACGTCAATTATCTCTGGAAGCGATTGAGCAAATTTGATGTGGTTTCCCATCTCTGATCAAAAGTTATCTTTGCATACAAATACATTTTATATCGGCTCCCGTTGCATTTGGACCCCAAAAAATACTTTTAAATCAGGACTCGCCTAGCGGGTTACTGGACTAAATTTGGGGTAAATTATGACCCGCCTAGCGGGTCACGAGACCTGAAACAGTTAATGAACAAATTTTAAGGGGTCGATGTTGATTGTTCAAACATGGCTAAAAAATGGTAAATTTCAGATTCACAACAAAAAATTGCATCTGAGTTCTATGCTGCTCTTCTCAAATTTTTCCTTCATTAGTAAACCATAGGAGAATCTTTCCATTTTGGCAAAATTAAAAGTCCCCTTTTCTGGGTATAAGAATTTGTTTCAGTAAATTTTATTTTCAATGGTTGCTGATTTTTTTACTAAGATTTTAAGATTTGTTCAGAGATTCGACCTTTATTTGGAATCTATTGATATTATACCCAGGTTCTTTGGAATTAAATAATTTCTGTTGAATTTTTCTCAAAATATATAGTTTTTTGTTTTCACTTTGTTTGAAACTTTTATACATTTCAGAGTTTTATAGAATTTTAAAAAAAAGTTACATAATTAATATACTATTTTGTATTTATTTATATGACTTGTATATAATTTGATGTATTTATTGATTTGATTCTGGCTTTTTACTGTATGTAAAAATCAGTAGATTTCATGTTTTTTTTGACTGGTTTCCTTTAGTTTCCTCTATAGTTTTGTGCAGTTTCATGTTTTTGCAATTAAATTACAACAATTTGTTTTAGTAAAGTCTAAATTTGGCGTGTTTTCATATGCAGCCATTTTCTGCACCAAAATCTGTTATCTTAATCAAATATATTTGCATGATAACAATAACATTAGTCAGAAAACTGTATATAGAATTTATTTTAATGTCACAAGCAATGTGCTTATGATTGCATGATCACAAATCCATGTTTTTTAAGTTTGATTCACTTGAGCTATAAGAAAACGAAAGATATAAAGAAAAAACTCAAAGTAATAAACATCTATTATTTGTGTGAAGTGCTAAAAATAAATCAATATAAAAGATCAAAATGTTCAATTTCTTGCAGCAGGTTTAGCCGCAGTGAGAAGGCTGCCATCTTTAACATTTTTGGTTCCTATACAAAAATTTTATACAGTTTATAAACATGCCATATAATAGAATAAAAAAAATATGTGCTTTTGATAATCATAGTCCAATCATCATGCAACCCATTGCCTTTGCGACCAAAAAATAGGAATTCCATTAATGAACAGAAGAAATTACTGAAAAGTTTCAGCTTTCTATTTCACAAAAATCATTCACTTTATTAGTTATTCATTAGGTGAAGCAAAAATTTTTCTTTTGTGTAAATTTTGTAATACTAGGAAAGAACATGTGGAGTTTTATATGGGCGGAATGAACTCAGCAAAGGTAAAGATCAAATACACTGCCATTACTTTTGAGATAAAGATCAAATGTTCATGCTTTCAATTGCTGATTATATAGTTTACATTAGTTAAATGTAAAAATTAAAAAAAAAAAGTGGAAAAAAAAACAGAAACCAGCTACAATATTGCGCAGCAATATTTTTTTGTTCTTTCCTATTATTCAGAAACTATCAGCCGCTCCCCTAAAAGATATTTTTACGCAAGTTTTATAAATAGCATCTTTCTGAAGTGTTATGCGTGTGTGAAGGCATGTATGTGTGATCGCACACCTTAGATGTCGAAACCTGTGATATTGATCAAATACTATAATAAAATAACAAAAAGCAATCATAAGAGTAAATAATGAACGACTTTCATAAAGCGCAACTGCATAAATTTTTTCATTCCGCTTTTTAATGCAGTGTTTGAAGAGTGAAGCAGACTGTTAATATTAAAAGCTGTTTAAAGAAAGATTCCACAAAAATCTTGGATTAAACATAAGTGATTTTCTGCTTTATGCAAGTGTCTTAAATAACAGCAATAATAGTTTGCTCAAGTCAAAAATTAACTGGTATTTCAAGATAAGTCGTTGAATGCTACAAAAAGAGTTCTTTTATGGAGTCTATCAATAATTGTGATATCTCCTTTAGTTGCTAAAAATTTCTATCTTCTGATCTTTCCTAAACCAATGAAGTTTATTAAGTAAATCAGAAACATTGTGTAACTTTCTCCCACCATTAAGGATACCAAATCTGTATTCAATTTAATTTATTCAACTTAATATAAAAGAAGCTGTTATAGTATTCTAGCTCAGACACTATAAAGAGCATACCAGTAATTTGGCAATAAATTTGCTATTAAGACTATAGAAGAAGCTATTTTAATAATCTAGCTTACCCATTACCAAGGAGCATGCATATCAGTGTTTTTGGATGGTCATGTGTATATTATTTCCCTTAGACTTTTTATAGTATGAAAACATTGCAAAACTATTTCGTGTAGGTGGATTTTAAATATCTACCAAAAAGTACACCAGATTAAATTCACAAGCATTTAGAGGAAACCGTTTAACCAATTATTAACATGTGCAGAAAAATTCTTATTTTGTAGAAGCCAACCTTTACATTACTTTTTCAGCCAAATTTAGGTATAATTCCTCATTTTCGTTAGTTTTTCCAAATTCAGGTTAAGAATCTTTTTCAAATTTTTTAGGGAGAAGAGGTCATCACTTAATCGATATGGAACTGCCGAAAATTCCAATGATGATATTTTTCTTGGTTTTAGCATTATTAGTTCTACAAATTGCCATAATTTAAATTCACTGTTTAGTGTAAAGCAATTTAGAAAAATACATGTGCGCACTTAAATTTTTTTAAACTACAGATAGACTAATCAAACTGTTGCTTTTTTAGTATAGAGAATTTATTTTTGTAGTAGGAAGTTTAATGAAAAACTCTCATAGGTGTTTTGATTGAATGGAAATTAAAAGTTTAACGCTTATCACTTGCTGCTGGTAATTTGATACTTAAGAGTTGTAATATCAATTAGGTTAATATGATATGAGTCATATAAGGAAGTAAAAAAGAAAACAAAAAAAAGAACTGATCTTTTTTGATTGAACAGTGAGCTCTGGTAATTTAATATATTCTTATAATAAGGAGAATCATCCATTTAAATCTTTTTTTGTATAAGGATATAGATTCAATTCTGAAACTTTCACAAATATTGTTACAGCCTACTCAGATTTTTTTCTTAAGTTTTCTCTTGCCTTCTCTTCCAACAGAGGGATGCTTGAGAAATATTGCGGAGATTAAATGTAGGTTTTGTAAATTGCTGTGATTAGTTTATTGGCAATAAACTGAGGATTTTTTTTTTTTTTGGCACATTACCAACAAATAACATTATTAAGTTAAATATGTAGATTGCATTATTGACCAACTTTTATATATGAGTCAACGGCTATCAATATTATCACCATTAAAGTAAACTCCAAGTTGTTATCTAGGAAAGCAAACTCCTTTTTTCCCACTTCCTTAAGTTCTTTGATAAGAATTTCCTTGCTTATATGGCTGATATTTTGAAGCAACATTTGATGATGTTGTTGATATTTTGAAGCAACAATTGATGGCGTTGTTGATATTTTGATGCGACAGTTAATGGCATTGTTAATACTGATAGAAATAATAGTACAGCGAAATCCTATAAAAATTAAATATTATTTTCCAAAATAACTATCTGAGATCAAAATTCTATTTCTTTCCTGGGTCCATCATTCATAAATAACCTAAAAAAGGATATTGAGGGTATTAACAATGTTAAAAATTTAAAAATAGTGTTTCGGTGTGAGAGAGCCATCTATTTGAAAGGTTTTTTCCACTAATGAAAATATATTTGATGCATTATGATATAATATAATTTTTAATAATAATTTTTAATAATTTGTTTCTAATCATTTAGATGAAATTGCTAGCAATACTAAATGTTTCATCACACAGAAACAATTTTGTTGATATTTCTACAAGTTTTATGCAGGCAATAAACAGAAAGGAAAATACATTGGTATGTGATTATAAATTGAGCTTGAGCGAAATATATTGGGTTAAAACATGCAATTGTGTTTCATTTTTTTTTTTTGGGTAACTTTCTGAATATTTTGTGGTAGAAAGTTAAAATCTTCCGTGCAGTTACTGAATATCATTTTTATTTAATAACAATTAGATGGAAATAGCGATTACTAAAGAAAAACATAAAAACAAAGTCTACATGACCTGGTCCTTTAAATAAAGTATAATTTTTTATAAAGTAAATTTAAATAAAGTAAATCTTCTTTGTAGGAATCTTTTTGTTTAACTTTACTTTTTGGTCAAACTTAGGGCAAAAACATATATGGACTTAGTCCTTTTGGTTAGCTCTAGTTGGTTGCTTTTTTTTAATCATTGCAGAAATTCTTGTTCACTGGACCCAAATCGCTTAAAATATATCAAATTTTGTTTTATAATGCAATAATATAGTTTGATCCCTGGCGTTTATGTCGGTAGGGATTCTATGAATTTAACCTTGTCCATTCATCTGTTCGTTCGATCATTTCTCTCCAAAGCAGTTCATTCGATCATTTCTCTCCAAAGCGGTTTATAAAGTTTTTTTTAATTTTGCATGAAGTCACAAGACCGTAATGCAAAAACAGTCTCGTATTTTGGAAAAAAATTCTGTTTTTTTGGCACTGAATATTATTCTCTATATGGTAATTTTACGTGTAAAATCAACAAATTCTTTTGAAAGCAGTCCATTTTTTTTTAAACTTTAGCTTTTATAAAGAGTATATCTGGACCAAAATTATCACCTGTCAAAAATTCTTATTTGAAGATTTTAAATCGATTTATGACCCAAAAATGACAAAATCAGTTTTTTGGTACTTCCCTCATGAAATTACACTCCGATTATGTTGAAATATTGTCTTACATTAGGAAATATTATTTCTATTAAATTAAATAAGTTAGCCATTTTAAAAATGTTATTGAATCACGTGTCAGGACCATAAACATAATCATATTAGGCCTAAAAACCAAAATTTTAAAAATTCGAAATCTTTTTATTAATTTTATGTTGTGTAAGTTAAAGAACCATTTTCTGTAAAGAAATTGTGTTTAGATTTTTTTAAGTTTTGTATGTTAGGAAATATTATTTAAAAGATATTTTTGGACGCATTCTCCTGGACAGTTGGTTGTTATTGTTTTTAACTATTTCCAATTTTAAATATTCTTTTTCGAGAACCAGTGATAATAGTTTTTGTTCTCTGAAGATTTATTTTTAACTTGTATGGACATGTGCTGAAAGTTCTCATCGCCTAGCAACAACCCCTTTTAAGCATTTTTTTATTCAATTTTCTGAATATAGAGTTTTGAATATTTTAGAAGACATCATTTGAACTATATCAGCATTTTCTAAAATTCTATTTGCCGAGCGATTGCTCTCTAAGTAATTTTAAAAATCATGATTTTTAAATTTTGTTATTTTTTAAGGATTGAGCCAAAAAATCTACTTTTGTAGAACTTTTATTAAGCTCAATATTACTGATATGGGCACATCTCATAAGTTCTTGTTGCTTACTTTTAATGGTTTAAAAACTCTTAATAATATATAATATTATATATAAAGCTCTACTTGCTATGCTATCTAGAGTAACATAGAGGTTTATACAAAATAAAGCGTATATTTCACTGAAAATTTTATTTTCTGATTTTTTGCTTTTTCTTGAAAAATGTTCTTACTTTTTTTGTATTTTATGTGATGTTCAAAGACCATTGAGTGTGTCTTTTAAAGCTATTATTTTGTTTTCAATGCTGCACCTAACTAGGATTTAGTTTAAATAGAATATAAAGATTTTTTCCATATAATTTATTCAGAGAAATGCAACATTTCTGATTGAAAATAATGGCCAAGTAAATGTATTTTCATGGTCAGGGAAAACAATCAAGAATGATGGGATTCCGATTGTGGTGGTTAATAGACAGGTTGCTGATTGGCTTGGCTGGAAGGAAAAACAACAGGTGTGTAAATATTGTCCATTTTGTTAATTGTATTTATATTAATTTTTTTATTAATTATAATTAATTACTAATTAAATTTCGTTTTCTTGAGTCGTTTTTTTATAGAAACAAGCAGTTCAAATCTGTAACGTTTAACAGTTTCTTTGTTTCAATTTATTTCTTTGGACACAAAAAGAAGCAAAGAAATTGTTAAACGTTACAGGTTTGAACTGCTGTTCTCTATAAAAAACAACTCAAGAAAACGGTTTTTCAATTTAGTAAATACCAATGAATCAAAAAAGCCTTCTCAACTTTGGCTTCAATTTGTACCATCAACAAAATCAATTCCTTCTGCATTAAAGTTATAATTATGGTAATAAAGTGGCAAATGGTCAAAATCTCAGAAAGGACGTTTTATGAGAATTAAAACTAAATAAAACAAGACTACACAGTAATTTAACACGAGGACAAAGAGAAGGACTAAAAATTTAAAAAACGATGAATTAATAGACATATACCGATTCAATAAAGGTAATGGCTTTGTTCGTATAGAGCATAAAAAATTCAAGACCAAATTGGTCTAACAAAAATTATTGATACAGATCCAACACACAACTATGCAATGAAAATAAAAGTCTATCTCTCTTAATTAAACAAAAAGAGACGTTTCACAAAAACGGAATATGAAAAATTTTACCCATGTGACCCACTTCCCCTGAGAATGTATGGAGTAGTGGAAGCCCACAAACCCGAAAAAGCATACCCGATGAAAATAGTAGTTTCAACTATCGGCACTTCTAGTTACGGCTTATCTAATTATATAATTAATCTCATTCATTCAGTTTTTAACTAAAACACTACCCGTTTAAAAAATTCAAAAGAATTCATCAAACTAGATAAGTCGTGGCATATTTCAAAAGAAGAGATTCAGGTATCTTTTGATGTTTATACCTTATAATTTATAAATTTATACCTTCCATCCCTCTTAATGATGCCACAGATATTAAAAATGCCCTTGAAATTCAATTCCAACAATGCGACCTTAAGATAGGTGAAATAAGTTTTGACGACGGTAAATGTGTAAAAACACAGTTTTGGAAACCCTTCTTTTCATACTTACGGCATATAAAGAAACTGCCATTATGACGCTAACCGTTAAATGTAATGCCAAATGTCTTATATTTTGTACATAGCTGATGATGCTGGTATCTAAAATCCTGCAAACATTTCTAGGAAAATAAAATTTAGTATTGAGAGATTCACGTATTAATTGATGTTTCTTAAATAATATGCACATACAAAATTTACATCTTGTATCTTTTACCTTCAAATATATATTTTGATATTGCAGTATGTTATTAAAACGCTCCTAAATATCTCAAGTCATTATAAATTGATCTTGTTAACACCCCAACGTCTTTGTGTTAAATTTTTCCAATATGAATTCATAAAAATTACTGTTACGTATAAAAATTATAATAAGTGATTAAAATATTAATATTATATTATTAATTAACTTGGGTGGGTAGTTAATAGGCCCACATACAATGTGGCACATTTAGCATTTTGGTGCATTACTTAATTTTTGTTTTGGAAAACTGCTTTTTTTTTTTTGGTACGTATTTTGGTCAGGTATGTTTAAAATCAATGCCCATTTGTAGTGAAAGACTGAGTGGTAATTGATTACCAGTCAATTTTTAATTATAAGAATCCCTGAAGCCAACTATAGCACTGATAAAGTTATAGTTTTTCTGAAAGCTTGAATAAATTCTAAAGTAATGAAGTTTCTGAAATTGTCCAAAGTTAGGTGAACATTGTTGTTTACATGTCTTTCATGGCTGTGAGCAATGCCAACAATATCAATTTCTTTTTTTAAGTTTTCCTTTTGCTATCCAAACTTTATAGATAAACATTTTTCAAATATTTACTTTACGAAAAAAGTTAAAATTTAAGCCAGTTATATTTTACTCTACTGTTGCCTAGTAATTATTTACTTTTTACTAGAAATCCAAAGTTTTTACAACCTTGTGCTGTAGTTTTTCATGTTTTTTATTCAGGTTTTGGTAACTCTGTACGATGAAACTATACTGCCAGCATCAAGTGTTGAAATATGTCCGTTAAAAACTGAAGAATGGAAGATCATGGTATTTTTTATTTACTTATATTAGAATTTTAGTTCTCATCTGCATTATTACAATATTTCATTATTTATCTTGCTTGATTATTCATAGCTAATGTCAATTTACTGTGACTCTGCGTAATTTTGTAAAGATGTGCATATGTTTATGATCAACTTGTCAGCTGAATGTGTTTAGAGAAATTAAGTTCTTGAATCAAATTTTTGGAAAATTTTGTTTCAAATTATTTTTAAATATCAATATCATTTTGGACCCAAGAAAGGTAAAATTTTGTTAAGACAATTTTATTTGATTTTTTTCAACTCTCTCAACTATTTTTTAATTCAGACAAAATTTTATGAAATCATTGGCGTATTAGGGATGATTTGCAGACGCTGCTTCTAAAACTTTGTTGTACTTCATATCACCTATATTTTCTTGCTAAAGTTCTGGTTGAATTCATTGAGATTTGGTAGTTTAATTTGTGCTTAAACCATTATAACCTTACCAAAATACACTTGGGTACTTGACTGATAATTTTTCCATAAAATTTTTGCTTGTCTGCTGTTCTAAAAATTTTTTCGATTTCAAGGACAAGTTGGGTCAAATTTTTTCAAAAATTTACATATTTTGCGTAAAGATTCTGTGCTTCATCCTGCTGAAGTGTATTTTATAACAATATTATTTTGTGTTGTTTTTTTTTGTTAGTTTACAGACTTTTATTACTCATTTATGTGATTGTTTTTATTAAGTTTATTACATACTAGTGCTTGTTAGTAATTATGTCTTGTTTTTTAATTTGATAGGAATCAAATAGCACGTTTCTTGAAAGCGAACTTCTTAACCAGGTATCTGTAGTTCAAATGGATATGATATTAGTGGTTTTTTTGTCCTGTCAGACAAGTGTCCTTGTAAAAGTAGGTGAGCAAAATTTTTCCAAAATTCTCTTGTGCTGTATTTAATTTTGGAGCTGCAATCTGAAAATGATATCAAAGCATTTATAAGTGTAACTTAAAATTGTATTTTTCGGATTACTTGACAGGCTATTGAATCTTCAGAAGGTAATTTTCACTTTTGTATGTTTTTAATTCGAAAGAATGTTTTGGCAATCTTTTTGAAATTTGTTTTTAATTAATAAATAACAGAGAGAAGAATTTAAAAAACTGGATCACCTTTAAAATATTGGCTTTAGAACATATTTTGGCCTAAAGGAGTAAAAAAAAATCAGTGTCATGTTTAGCTATGAAATATGACTTTTTAACTTCGTAAGGGTCAGGTTATTTTTAAATTTCATATAAGAAGATGCAATTAGATGCTGCACATCTAATTTCATTTTCCAAAAATTTTCGTTCTTTCTTTTTGTTTTGTAATTCTACTTGTATAAAAAATGATTGTTATACATATACACCTATACCTTATAATTTGGCTAAAGTTTTTATAGTTGTGTTAATTAATAGGAATTAGTTCTTATCCAAATAGGAGTTATACAGGAGGCAATTTTTGTTTTTTTCAGTAGACATGCTTTTCATGCATTCTTATTAAAAAAATATTATGTTAATCTGAAGAAAAAATGAGAAAATAATTATTTTGACTAATTGCAGGCGAAAACACTGAGCGCCTATATTTTTAGTGAATAATTGGCATTTAAACAAAATATTTTTCTAAGTTTCTAAATCTTCTTTGTCCAGAGACGAAATTCTATCTTATCATATTGGGAACAAAACAAATAAAAACTATGTTTTATCAGTATTAAATGCATTTAAAGAGAAAACATTTATCAGAATTTCAGATATGTTAACATAATTAAGTAGTTTAAATACACTGACCACGATTGGAGTCCCAGATTTCTTCAATTTTTCAGGGAATAATCTGTTCTAATCTAACAAAATATAAGGTTTTCATTTTGGTTGTTTATGGAAAAATTGTAGCAAGGTATCTTCTATAGATAAACTGTTAAGCTTGTAAAGTTTGGTTCTCTCAATGCTATCTTGTTTGTGTGTAACTCTTTGGAATTGAATTTCTTGTCTTAAATACTTCCTTTCATTTTCAATTGCTGTATAACAGTTAAAAATCTCTTAAGTTCTTCTACTGAAGTAAATGGGACACGAGGTTCCTTGCAACTTTTAAGTATGATATCAACAAACTTATTTGATAATATTTCTTTTTCAAATAATTTTTAAAATTTCTTTCTGAAAATTTTTTTTTTGAGGTTGGGTCTGCACTGTCAAAGTGATGGAAAAAAATAAACGTTTAAAAAAATAAATAATTTTGTTTTCAGTTTAGGCTTACATTGTTTATTTGCTATATCAAAGACAATTACTAAGCAACCTCGACTTCCGTTTTTACACCTTTATATAGTCTTTCATATAGAATTCTAATCTGTTTTTTATTGAGACAATATGCTCAGCTCCAAACAATTGCTCCCAAATATCCTTCAAAGTATGCATATGCATTAAGGGCAGATTTCCTAAAGAGAAATTTAAAGTACATATTTGACTGTATTTATTTATTAAGTCGAGAGTATTTCGAATTCTTAATTTTTTAACTAAAAATATACATTGCCAAAATATTTAGAAAATAAACCTATTAAACCCTAAACTGTTAAAAATTGTTAAGTGCATATATATACGTTTGTTGATAGTACCACGATTGAGGCTAGTTCTAGTTACTTAGTAACTTAGTACTAGACAGTTCTTCTGTAGAGGAATTAGTGCAGATTCAGCAAGTTCAACAAGACAGAAACATAAAAACTGTTGGACCTTGTTTTGAAGTTTTTAATACCAAAAAAGCGTACTGATATGATTTTTATTATTTTTTAGCATCATTTTATCATAAGCATAGTTTTTTTACTTATTTTAGTGCTCTTTATATCATTATTTCCATAATTTTTTCCTAATATTTATATCACTTTTTTTTTATCTCTAAATAATGAAATAAAATTTAATAGCCATGCAAAAGTTAAAAAGTTTTAAATAATCTAGCAACAAATAGATCATTCAGAATAAACGATAAATCAATAAAAGGTTTTATTCACACCTGTTTGTATTGAAATAATATAAATACTGCATAAAGTCCATATACTCTAACAATACACTTTGGGTATAATTCAAATGAAAACTATAGATTAAATTTGAAAGGATTGCTATTTCTTTTATAAAAATTTGAGATAATAATAACTGGTTTTTCAAAAAATATATGACATTTTTTAAGGAACTTTGATTCTTTTTTTTTTTTTTAAATTGATTATCAATTATTAATTAATGATGCAAAATTTATGTTTTTGTTTTATATTTTGAAAAAGTATATATATATATTTTTTTTGTTAACAAAAAATGATTTATGCTTGCAATCCCTGAAAAATTAATTTAGAATATTTCTATATTTATTTTGTCTATCTTGATGGTACATAAGAGCAAAAAAATCACGATAAACAAAAAATTTTTTGCTGCATAATCCACTCCTAATTCATACTGAAAATTTGGTTAATTTTCTTTATTAATCTTTCTAATAACATCTCTTATAGTGTCAACTACCCCTTCCAAGTGCATTGTTCGCCTACAATTAAACACAGAATTGGATGTGTTATTTCCTAAAAAGACTTCATTATTATCTGCTAAAATCAACTCAATTAAGACCTTGAATATTCCATCTAGTAAAAATGAAATGGAATCAGACAAACTCTTGATATCTTGGTTTGTAAAGTTTTTAGGAGTTGATCAATATTTTCAAATAAAGGGATCAGTAAATAAGTCATCTGAGTCTATGTTTTCAAAATTAAATCAGAAAAGTTTTAACCATATCTCAGCTAAAGTGTCATTTCAACAAATCAGTGATTCTCTCCCACTTAGTATTAAGTGTAACCAATCAAAAGATATTCTGTGTCCACTATATTTAGCATTTGCTAGTGAAAAGATCATTTTTAATACTGAAAATTCGTGTTTAACTGAACTGACTGATCACTTCATTGAAATTTTGGTGAAAACATCTAAAGAATCTGAAGATGTTGATGATAATATTAAAATTGTGCTAAAATTAAAAGTTTTACCGGAAGTTATTTGGAATAATCTATTTGGCAATTCAATTAAAAACGTTGTTTTTGTACACCCATTGCTATTTAATCAGTTACACATAAATCCTGGTACTATCATCAAAACAAATTGTTATCATGCTGATATCAAAACACCCCAAGGATTAGTTTTGCACTGTAACCTTCCAAAACAAATACAAAACCAAGTAATTGCCAATAAAGAGCAATGTACTAAATGCAAAATTGTTGAAAATGGATCAATTGAATATAATAATCAAAACGATATAAATTCAATTATTCTTAGTAGCTTCAAAAGTTACTTAAGCAAACTTTTAAATTACGATTCCGTTATTATGAATCAAGGAACGTTGCTTTGTTTCGATATCGGCTTTTGTAATGTCCAGGTTGTTATTGAAGTAATTGGTATACTTAATGATGTATGTTGCCTTATATCTCGAGAAAATTTTGAATCAATATTCATAGCTATTGAAGAGAATGTGGAAGATGAACTTGTTGAGGAACAAAAGTTAAGTGGTTCTACCCCAACCCTTGTATATCATGATCTTATTGCACAACTAACAAAGTTTTTAGGAAGAAAAAAATATCTTTATTCGCAAACAGAGTATTTAAATTGCAGCATTGAAGTTATACTGTTGTATGGGACCAGCATTTCTACATCTGTGGGATGTGGGAAAACATTCATTTATAACTCTATTTTCAATCATTTTAAAAAAGATCAATTCTTTCGAAATACTGTGTATATCAGTTGTATTGACCTACGTGGAAAAAAAATTGAAGGCATACGTGAATCTTGGGAAAATTCATATGTTGAGGCTGTACGCAATCAACCTTCAATCGTGTTTTTTGATGATCTTAATGCTTTGATACCGGAAATCGATTTGCTGCAAGATGGTGCTGTGGCTGATATGTATAGTCAAAGGTTAAGCGCAATTTTTGAACTTTTTATCAAACGTATTGCATTTGAACGACAACACATTGATGTTATTGTTACATGCACCAATATTGAATGCCTTCACAAAAGCCTTCTGCCGATAACAAATTCACATTTATTTACCAGATATATCAATATACAGGACTTTATAAACTCTGGCTATGAATGTTTCAGAGAAGTTTTACAATTTACTGCACTGAGTTTAAACTATAATATTGATGTAGACTTGTCTGATGAATATTTGAATAAACTATATCAAAAGTTTGAAGGGAGCAATGTTAAAGATTACTGTGTTCTTTCAAAGAAAATAGTATTTGATAAGATCTCTAAAAATCGAAAAAAGGAGGCGTTAAAAAATGATAAGGAATTAATACAATTAACTTCTGATGATTTTGATTTTCATCTTGAATCTTTCAAACCTTTTTCAATGCATGCAGTTGATCTACATAAAGCAAAGCCTGTTTACTGGTCTGACATTGGGGGCTTAGATAAAGTTAAAGCAATGTTGAAAGAAACTTTGTTATGGCCCGCATTTTATCCAAATCTTTTTAAAACGTGTCCAATAAAACTGACATCAGGATTATTATTATATGGTGCACCAGGAACTGCTAAAACAATGTTAGCTAGTGCTGTTGCCCATGAATCTAGACTAAACTTTATAAGTGTAAAAGGTCCTGAGTTATTAAGCAAATACGTCGGCAGTAGTGAAAGTAATGTTCGTGATATATTTGCTCGTGCTAATGCTGTAAAGCCTTGTATAATATTTTTTGATGAGATTGACTCATTCACTCCAAGAAGGGGACATGACAATACTGGGGTTACCGATCGTGTTGTTAATCAAATGTTAACACAGCTTGATGGTGTAGAGTCGTTACAAGGTAAGTACTGATTAAGTTTCGTTGCATAAGTTATTCTTTAATTTCCTGATCTCTACTTGAAGTTGTGACCCACATATTTTAAAATTAAACTAAATAACACTCTCAAATTAGTTGTACCAAGCAGCAAATGCTGCAGGTTTTTCTGTAAAGTTTTTAGCTTTTAATGAGGTAAATGAGGAGATATACTTCCTATGCTACTTTTTTTATGACAATGTATACTCTTTGATATTAGAAATAACTAGATTTTTTATTAGTTGAAGTTATGATGAAAATTTTCTAAAAATCGGCCTTTTTGATTCAAAAATTTGTTAATTATGCTGCAATTTTGTTTAATTTTAAATAAGATGCTATGTATTGGTTTAGTACACATGTTCAAAAATCAAAACTCCTTTAGAATGTTTGAGTAGGATATTTATATATAGACTGTTTGCTTATTTGATTGAATGTATAAGAGAGTAAAGAATGACATCCGTTTTTAAGTGTTAACTATCTAAACTTTTTTTTTATAAGCACTCATAATTTTTTGCTCAGCCTCATTATTTTAATTTTTTTGTTACTAACTCAAGCTAAAATTTAAAACACCATGGAATTTTAACTCCATTATATGTGAATTATACAACTGTCTCAAAAATAACAACTACTGAATCAAAATTAAAAACAGTTTCAATTATCATACCTTGTGTTTTAAGGTATTTTACTCAACTAAACCATAAAATTAACTAAAAACAATTTCTTGAAAATACCCTTAGATATTTAAAAATTTTTGTCTTAAAATTGGTGATTTTGAGGTTCAATTATCTTTTAACTAGGTGCGTATATATAAAAAAAAGAATGAAAAGAAAATGTTAGTAAACTTTTTATTTCATTTTGATTTGAAAAAATTTTTTTGGAGGATATTTTATTTTTATCTTTTAGTATAAATTTTGCTGTGTAAATTTTTGTCGTAAATTTATTATTTCGACAAAAACAGCAATCCACTCCTTTTTCAATAATCAAATGAACGGGTGCTAATGTCCTTGTTACTCTAAATGTATTACAGACGTTAATCTCACCTATTATATTCTTTTTATATGCCAGTTTCATTTTATTAATGTCCAATGATAT
>JAUZNK010057759.1:0-15208 GCA_035046665.1 Euphysa ruthae
CTGTTGATGCACATTTGTTTTTAGTCGGCTTCCCTTCTGACCACTTTGAAAAATAATCAATGAGAACAATAAAATGAAGATGATCATCTACTTCGGGAAAATTACATATATCAACCCAAACCGGATTCATTACGCTTTTTGGTACAGGTATTGAATTCAATTCGGTTTTCGGAGATTTCAGGTCAGCTTGCTTTTGGCATTGATTGCAACTTCGAATAAAGTCATTCACATCCAAAGCTATAAAATGTTAAAAGAATCTTTGCGCCAATTTTTCATAAGCTGAGTTTTTACCTTTGTGTGCAGCCACAGCCTTGCAATGTTCAGACTCACCAACACCTTTGTGAATATCACTCACTATTTCGATCTGTCAATTTCGTTCTTTGATGCCGAGTCTCTTTAAATAATAAAGATGACCATTTTTTTACTCATATTTCTTTACAGCACGTCTAAACTTTGTGTGGAATTGTAATTAGATAGGTTTTAGATCTCAAATATTCTTCAATTTCGTTAAATTCAAAATGTTTTCGACTTTGTGTTTTATTTACATCCTTTTCTTCTGCCATTTTTGTGCTTACTAAATTGTTTTTGTTCACATATTCCTTTGTTCGATTCAAACATAATTTTCAATGCAATGACTTCAAATTGAATAAGACTTCATTAATTTAAGAAGATTTCAACTCTTTATTTTCACAGTAAAATAAATTTTGGAGTGTTATGAAGAAATTAGCCAAAAAATTAACATTATTAAGTCTATTATTCTAGGAGTCCTAATTTCCTGCTCCGATCATGATTTCCCGGGAAATTAAGACCCTTGATGTCATAATTTCCTGGGGTCATAATTTCCCACGACAACCGGACCGAAAGCGTAAAAAAAATATTCTAAATTTTTCTTTATTTTATGTATAATATTATTTTTTAAAAACATAAATATGCTATAATCACTAAAATTGCTAATTTTAGTTTTAGGACTGTAATACCACTTTAAGCATGAAGACATGAGTAGTAATCATTACCTTAATAAATATATTCACTTCAACCCTCCTCCCTAAGAACGATCGACTTAAGGTCTTTCCGCCCTGACGTTTCAAATTGATTCCCTAGTTTGTTATTCATAATTTCTTAATGTGATTTTTCAACCTAACAACAGAAGAAAAACTTCTATCTTTAATAAATTCTCCTACTTTTTATTCAATATATATAAAAAATCTGCAATTACATTTGCAATAATAAATCTAAACATAAATAGCAGTTAACAAAACAGCAAGTTTATATAAAAATTAAAAAAATATTAAATTAAAAAAAAATAGGCACTGCGATGGATTAATTTTTCGATTAATTAGCGACTGAGTCTAGTCGGAGACTGATTTAAGAATTAAGTGTAAAATATGCAATTGTCTCTAGAATGCAAGAATTTTGACATTAAATTACAAAAATTTCTTTACCCAATATTAAGCTATTAAATGCAAACACTATATAAACCTTAAAAAATAATTAATTCTCCTAAAAATATACACATCTGCGGTGGAGAATTAATAAGTTAACTTCTTTGGGTTCTCCCAAGTAAAACCTGGTTTGAAGTGTCCGTATACGCATGTTTTAAGGTATATAGGATTCTTCAAGTCAAGATCTCTAAAATTAAAATTCCAGATTAACCTAAAATAGATACAAGCATTTACCTCCTAATTGTAGTTCTCTGAAAATTTCTCTTACCGCACATAACGAATACAACTTCGGAACGAAGTCGTTATACTACATATTTCCATAAGGATGGGACAATAAATTTGTAAGTTTTCATTCAAAATTTTCAAATGATACAAAAAAAAAACTCAGAAAATCAATAAATAAATAAGATAAATGCAACTCTTGAAGCTTTTTTTAGCTTGCCATCAAAACTTTTTTAAAACATTTCACTGAATTGCAATACTGCAACAGGTGAATATTGGAATATTGGGAATATTGCAACATGGCATACATCATAGGTTGGGGACGTAACGATCGATATACTTTTACGTCCAAAGGCATATGTAAATTTCTGGAGAAAATTAACATTATAAAGGTAATTTACCTAAATACCACAAATTTTCTTAAACCTCAATTTTGAAGTTATGAATAACCTTAAAAATAAATTGATGCTTTCAAATTTTATATCCTTAAATTTTTAATAATTTGGAGAACAAGTGCTCCTAAGCAATTAGGTTATAAAAATGTGTATTTTTAACGGGTATTTATTAAATTAAAAATTGCTGGTAAATTTAAAAGTCTTGACTTACCTCACAATGATACCAGGTCTAAGGTCGAAGTTCTTTTTAACAATTTCTAAGATTTCAGAATCAGGTTTCGCACCTGTTCCGTAGGTTATGACTGAGATAGAAAGCGGTTCAGAAATACCAATAGCATACGAAACTTGAAGAAGACACCTACGAGCAAGACCTGCAGCTACCACGGATTTGGCAACCCATCGTGCAGCATACGCAGCGGACCTATCCACCTATAAATGTGGAAAAGTCGGCAATATATCACAAATTCTTCATTTTGTGTTAATTTTATCCACCTCAAGATCTGACCCCAAATTACAGGAAAAATCTTGGAATATTGGGAAAAATAATTAGACAGAAAAGTATGGGATCTTATCACAAAAATTTACTAAACTCAAGCAATTTGCATTACATTAAATTTTGCATTTCCAGGTGTTCAAAGTTTCTAATTAATTATAAATAACTATTTTACTTTCGAGATCCATCACTATGATTTTTTTGTTGTTTCTTTAAGCTTTTCAGAAAATCTTTTAACTACTTTCTCACAAAATTTTTCTTTAGAATTTTTCTTTATTAATCATTGTTTATTATTATTTAGTTTTTCAAAAACTTTACAACATTATTCATATTCAAATTCGCTTGAAGGCATAAATTTACATTTACCTTTGTAAAATCTTTTCCAGAAAATGCACCGCCACCATGTGCACCCCAACCACCGTATGTATCGACAATAATTTTACGACCAGTCAAACCACAGTCTCCCTAAATTAAAAAAAAAAAACACACAACTTCGTGATCCAAAAATGATCAATTTACACAACAAATGAGCTGCGCTAAACCCATACTCACAGTCATCACAAGAAAATATAGAAAGTTATAACATGTAAAAAAGAAAACCACCTAAATTATGTATTTCATGGTCAATTACCATCATGGGAAATTTGAAAATTATATATCCTCTTCATTGTTTGAATCTGACAAAAAAAAAACAATAAGAAAATTCGTCGAAACTGGTCAGTTTCACCTAAATTAAACATTATAAAAGGCCAGATTTCCATAAATATTGAAAATATGTTTTTAGGCCTAAAATGACCATGTTTCAGGTCCTTGGGAAAGGACTGAGGCAAATAAAATTTTCAAAATGGTAAAAATATGTGATCAAAAACAATTCTTACAAACACCACACAACATATCAATTAAATTGATGTCTTCTATGGCTTATAAATGAATTACAAATGGATGGACAGACATGGGGAATTTTATAGCACTCTGTTGGCATCACAAAAGGTAAACAAAATAAAGTTTTTCATACCATTGGTCCTCCGATCAGGAAACTTCCAGATGGTTGAATGTGGTAAATTGTTTTATCGTCCAAATATTTTGGATCAACCACTTCCTAAATTAGAAAAATTAAATTACACTAAATTTAAACATTCAAAAGTTCATTCATCACTTATTTACTTACAAATCTTTTTCAATCTTTAGTAGAAATGAAAAAACATGAACTTTTAATGACTGTGGCAGATTTCATAACTTTCAAAATCCAAATTTTTATTAGTTTGATAAGTAATCACCACTCCATTTAACCACTCCATGTCATGTTTGTGCAGTTTATTACTATTTACAATAGCTACACTTTGAAATAAAAATATCACTATAGTTATTATTTCCAGATCGCTATGATATTTTAGATTTACGTTCATATTGTTATTTAAAAAATTTTTTTGGTGAAAATTTTTTATTCAAATATTAGTATAAACTTGACGAAGTGCTTGGGACTAGTTATCCGCGTATCTTTTGTTTGGAAAATGCTTTCAATTAATAATCATGAATACTAATAACAGGATCAAATATCCTTATGGAATTGTTATGATAGTAAATCCATACAACCACGTATGGTAATGGCAACTTTTACGCCAAAACTTTAAAAAATAAGGCATATTTTACACTCAATAAGTAATCTTTAAAATGACTTTTGCATGAATAGAAGTATGCAAGGCCGCTAAAGTTTAAAGTCAGCTCTAACCATTTCCAGGCTTCTGTGCTAAAAATATAGACATCAGATATATGCCCTGACATTGAAGTAATCTAACTTTTGAAAATATCAATATGCAAATCATTATTTCTACGTCAATAAGACAATAAATCTCTAAAGAATAGTTTGAGTTTAAATAATACGGATATAGGGTAACATCATTGATGCTTTCAGCTTAACCCAGAGATCAATCACCGTACTGCAGTTATCACAGAAATAACAAATAGTTAATGATTTTACTGCTATCATCACTTCAAGTGTCCATCCATTATTAGGCTTAATAAAGGATCTTTTATACCTAATTATTGATTGAAGGTTTACAAGGAAAAAAATTAATTTATCTATTACATTACAGATAGCCCTCGCATCGATTGAATATTTTTGTTTTAAGCTTTTTGATAACACGTGTAAAAGTCAGTTTTTTTCTGACCAAAACGCATAAATACAAGTACAAGTTACCCCAAAAAAATTAATTCTACAATTATTTAAAAGGCTTTCTAAATGTGTTCCTTCTAGGACTTAACATTGAGAAAACAAATGAATCTTGCAAAAATATAAAATTTTTACGATTTCAGTTAGAAATTTGAAAAGTGTTTACTAATACAACAACTCTTGTGCATAAAAATCATATTCTAAACACATCCATAAAAATTTGCTGTTGCTTACGTTTATAACTTTTTCACGAACATCTTTTCTCAATTGATCTACATGAACAGCTTCAGAATGTTGTGTTGAGATTACTATAGTGTGTACACGTAGAGGTACACATGCGCCATTGTCCATTTGATATTCGATCGTTACTTGTGTTTTACTATCTGGTCTTAAATAGGGTAGAACTCCATCACGACGATGCTCAGCTAATTTTTGGTTGAGTTTGTGTGAGTAAACACATGTGAGGGGCATTAGCTCAGGAGTCTCATCGGTGGCATAACCAAACATAAGACCTTGATCTCCGGCACCTGTGTTAAATAAAATAAAATTTCATTACAAGCCCTAAACACCTATTTAGAAGAATGAATAAAGTAAATATTTATTCTGCCACAAACAAATATATATATATGCTATGAAAATTACAAGACAAGACAATAGAAAACCAAAAACAAAAAAAGGATAAAAATTCAGATAAAAACAAATAGTGGCAAAGATAGACGCAAAAATTGTCCGTCACAACAATATTTCCATTGTGGTGCCGTTTCATATCACACACAAAAAGAAGACTTTAAGTACCACACTAGATGAAAAATAGCAGCTACCAGTCCCTACAAGAAAATTTGTCTTATCCTAAGTCAAAAGTGTAGTCTAATACCCTTTTAATGCATTTTTCAATAAATTTGCTTTTTATGATCATTTATCATCTTTAATTCCATATATCACTGAAGGCTAAAACCACTGTTTAAATAGATTAAACCAACAATCTACACCAGAAGCCAAATCAGGCATATAAATTTTTAAGAAAGACAGTTTTTAAATCTGACATTTATAGTAAGGCTCTCTCCTTAAAATCCTTAAATAGAATATTTTTTTTTTTCAAAAACAAGCAGGATATGCCATGGAAAATTTAGTCCTTTTTCCTTGCATATCCAAAGAAAGATCTTCTTCACATGAAAATTAACGCACCTAATTTTATAAGTTTTAGAAATTTCCATCCCGTTTTTTAAAAGTTTTATACTAAAAAATTCCAAATTTTAAATTATTTGAAGCTTGATTATATTAAAATTTAGCTTAAAATTTATGGCTCTGAAGTTCTAATAAATAAAAAGCATTTTTTATTTTATATTTTGCATATAGCAAAAACTCACCAACATCTTCTTCATTTTCTACCAGCTTGTGTACTGTCTGAGCTATCTCGTGTGCCTGCTGTTCAACAGCTATGAGAACATTCATTGTTTTGTAATCAAAACCTTTTGAAGAGTCATCATAACCTATGTTCTTCACTGTATCACGAACAATCTGTTGATAGTCGACTATAGCATTTGAAGATATTTCACCAGCAACAAGTACCATGCCAGTTTTGGCAAGGGATTCTATAACATAAAAACGAGTAACTGCTTCTATATACACTTTTATTTATATAACAGTGGTGTTTGTTTTTACATATCTTTTTAGCTCCGCTTTATGATGCATCAGTATTTGTTAAGCTGCAAAAATAAGCTTGCAATATGAAATGATAAAAAGCAGTAAATTGAGCTTAAACCGTGAAATAGTATTGAACATCTTCTTCTGCATATCTTTTCAAGAGATTGAAAAAATAACTTTTAGCACCATAATACCAATTTATGTCTAGGACTAGCTCATGCCACAAAAAGATATTACTGGCAAATAAATTTTTTGAAATTGATTTCCAGTCAATATCAGGAATTTTACTTACACCGTTAAATTACTGTGGACATTCCCACAATAGAATCTACTAGCAAGTAAGCATAAGGTCTGACTACAATATCATCTTAAAAGACTGTCATCACCAGTTTCAGCTTAATATAATTTTTCAATACTCGCATTGACTGGACAAGGCATTTTCACTCAGACATATATAAATTAAATTAATAAATTCGACGCTCATCAGGCTAAAAAGTTTTTTCCAAAATTTACCAAACCTTTACTGATCTTTGTAGGTCTGAGGGAATTTTTTGCATTACAAATCTTCAGGACAAAACAAAACAAATAAAAAGCCTACTTCGCAATTCATATCAAATTTTGGATAATACAGACCACTGAAAAGTTAATCTGCGCCCGTTTAAAAAATGTTTATCATTAAAGAATATTCTTTATACCTTTTAGTAATGTATCCAGAGAATTTTTGGGGATTAACATTAAAACACATGAAAATTTTCGTATTTGGGCTGCCAAACCGGTATACCAGAATTCCTCTGATATGCCCATGCCCTTTGACTTGTACAATGCCTCTCAACATGGACTTTCAAATTTTTTGGGTGGCTTTAAGGCTAAAATTTTCAGGAAATTGGATTCTTTTACATCCAGTTATTTTGGACTATATAGGTACCACAAGTACGGTTATAGAATTAACTTAAAAAAACGTGAAATATTTTGCAATTTTAAATATTTGTTTTCTACTCAACGAGAGCATAATTTTGATGTATAGAACATAGGTGATAATATAATCATTATTAAACTTAATGCAAACATCATTCAATATTCATTCTATATTACCTACAAAACTTCATGAGCGCATTTATACATGAAATATGTATAAATATTATTTTTGTTACACAAAAAGGATTTTAAAGTCAAACCTCAATATATAGAAATCAATTTATAATTCTTTGTTTAATTTCTTTAAAATAGCTCATAATTTCAGTTATTGAAAAGAAAAAAATTGTGCGTCTATTTTCGTTTTCATTTTCAACTTCCAGTGAGTTTAAATTGAATTTGAACACAATATATTTTTAATTTAATTTATATTTCTGCTACAAAATTTACAGTGTAAATAAAAACGTAAATAATTTTTTATAAAGATTAATCTAAAAATAATCTTTTAAAATTGTTCTTATTTACCTAACTGTATAATTTCAGTGAAAGCACGGAAACCTCGTAAAAGACCATTAAGGTCTTATCATCGAGAACCGATAAACTGCCTGACTTTGCTTTTGAGACTATTGGATAAACACTGCTTTGTCTTTACCAATACATAGAAACTTTAAAAGAACGATTTAAAATCACAAGAAGGAAAAATGTATGACTTTAATTTCTTCTTAAATTAATATATTAATATATCATCTTACAATTATTAGCTTCCGTGCAAAAAATGTTTTCATTCAAGAAGAATTATTTTGGATAGAGGAAGTAAAAATATGCTTTCTTTAATATCTTTGACAGTTCCATCATTTCTTCTTTTTTTTTAACTCACTTTTGTGTTAATCAAATCAGATAAATATAACAAAAACCTTTGCACAGCCCATTTCAGTTGGAGTTTTTTCTCTCCATATTGAGCGCAAAGACTACAAGCCAGCCTCTATATCTGGTAAATAGCATCAAATCAAAATATACAAAACCTGGTGTATATTTAATAATTGAAAATACATAAAAATAGATTTTCATTTTTTTCCTCAACAAAAATATACTTTCGCCAAAGGTTCTATCAGTATATTAAATAATAATGGACTGCATATAACTTTATCCCTCACTGCTTTTACAATTGGCTCTGAGTAAAGTTCTTTTTTGAAAGGCCATTTTACTTTTAAAAAAATTTTTTTTTCTACTTTTCAATTAAAAATCTATTATTTGTTCTAGGACGAATTTAATGAAAGGGAAATCTAGCTTGAATTGTAACTAGCTAACGTAATAAACTTATTTATTGAGTCCATATTAGAAATGTCATTTAAAAAATAAATTATTGTGGTGCCGTCATTCACTTTCACTAAATCTATAACTTAAGAACAAAAAAAGTTTTTTTTTTTAAAAAAAAAAGAAAAGCTTAGCGAAACTTTTCAAAAAACTTTCTGAATCTAAGCCAAAGTATTTCCAAAGCATTTTTTAAAAGATTTGTCTTAATATATAGAAAAAGACCAAATAAGGTATTAGTACATTAATATGGACCATGTGAGGTAAGCATCTAAAATAAAATGGATCAAATAGAGGGTTAGCTCAAGGAATAACCTGAACCTAAGCTGCTATCATATGGAAACAACAAGGAATAAAATGTTACTATAGACAACAAAATATTAAATAAGGGGCTAATATATGAAATAATATGGACTAAGTATTGTATGTGGAAAAACTAATATTAATATATACAAATATTTATTTCATTCTTTTCAAAGTTTATTTTATTCAATATGGTGCTGCGAACAAAGGAAAAGTGAAACCCATTCTTAACAAAAACAAAAACATAAGATGTAGTGACTGTGGAAATTCAGCACATTAATCGTATGATCGGTCACGAACATGTCTGCATATGTCATGTTATGTTGTATATGTTTAGCTGTAACAGTGCACTTAAACCAACTTAATATTCATCCAGACAATCTCACACCGTGTAACAAACGAGTTACAGCTGTCGGCGGATACATTCTTATGTGTAATGAGTGGATTCCAGTAAACTTTCAAATCGGTGGCCACACTATGAAGCAAGCGTCATAAATATATGACAAAGCAAATCGTATATATTTCAGTCTTCAAGGTTGTCTTGAAACTACCATCATCCAAAAATCATTTCCACACTCTCCTAAAATATCGGACGTAAATAACTTTGCTGTGAAAGATATCAAATAAATAAACTTCTGTTTCCAGCTTTAAAGAAATATCCCAAACTAAAAAGTTATATAATCGAACAGTTTTACAGTACTGCTTTCAATGATAAGTCACCTCCATTCCCTGCAATGAATACAACTCCTGTCCACATTCATCTCAAACCTGATACAAAACTAGTAACATACCATGTTCCAATCGCAATTCCATACAATTTGAAAAAATAGATTGGTGTTAGTATTGAGTTAGATGTTCAAAACGGGATTATCAAACCTGTGTCTTGGTGCTGTTGAATAGTCGTGTTGCAAAAAAAAAAAAAAAAAGACGGATGCCCTTGTCGAACAGTTGATTTGCAACAATTAAATTTACAATGGGATCGTGAAACCAATCAATGCCAGTCACCATTCCAGCCCAGATGCCTTCTAATTCTAAGAAAACTGTCCTTGATGCTGTAAACGGATTTTCTGCAGTACAATTAGATGAAGCTAGTTGTCCACTTACACTTATCACTGAATAGGGTAGATTTTGTTACTACCCCCAAAAATATTTAGCAGCTGGAGATGCTTATAACCGTTACAATGACATTATCAAAGACATTCCACAGAAAGTAAAATGTGTAGACGATACTCTCTTATACAGTGATAACATCAGGACATCATTTTATCAGGAATTCAACCATCTGACCATATTCCCTCAGTGATACAAGAATTCCGAACACCAAGATATAACAGGTGCATGATCTTGGTTTGGTTGGATAAATCAAGACGTTGAACCATGATACTCAACAATGGAAGGTGAAGCTTTAGCCATAGCGTGGGGTTTACAACATTCAAAAATGTTAACACTCAGTTGCAAGAAACTTATTGTCTCCACAAATCATCGTCCATCACTCTGTATATTTAGGGACAGAGAGCTAAGTTCGACTTAAAACACAAGAATCACAAATCTCAAAGAAAAAACACTTAGTTTCAAATTCATTATCCAGTACAATCCCAGTAAGTGCTGCTGACGCATGCTCAAGAAATCCAACATCTCCAACAAAAGACGACCATATATTTCACATTCTGAATGAACAATTATCAAACTCATTGACATTCTAAATCGAATGGAAGAAAGCATGCATCATCTTATTCGAAACACAAAGAGTCAGATGAAGATTTGTTTATAATAAATAAACATTTGATTAGCAACTGTGAAACTGACATCAATTATAATCGTTTAGTTGATCTCGTAAATCAGGTTTTCCAAAATGTTGTACCCAACTTGATCCATTATTACGCGATTATTGGAAGTAAGACATTGTCTATCAGTTAACAATGACATTTTATTTATGAACGGCAGAACCGTCATTTCAACTTCATTACGAACTAATGTTCTAAAAACATTACACTCTGCACATCAAGACATTTTGAAAATGCGATCTAGAGCAAATATGTCTCAATGTTGGCTGGAAATGACCCACAGTATTTGAAATACCAGATATAGTTGCCGTCACTGTCACTGCAACAAGTAGTCACCTTGCCAATCAAAAGAATAGTTAGTGCAATCACAATCGCCATTAATATCCATTTTAAAATGTATGTGCAAACTATTTCGAAGTTAAAAGACGTTTTTGTTTATTGTATGTTGATTGATTCAGTGATTGGTTAAGTACCTTCTATTTTTGACATCACCAAGCTACTAGTGAAAACCTAGTCACAAAGTGTCACTCATTATTCACATCATACGGATCACCCGAAGATTTACATCAACTGTATTTTTAGATTTCTTCAAAATAAATCTTTATTCAGCAACATATGCTCAATCCAATAGTTAAGATAGGAATTAAATCAGTCAAGCGAATTGTTTTCAAAAACATACCAGAAGACGGTAGTCTGAAAAACAATGCTGTACGTGCTATACTTCAGTATCAAAACACTCCTATCTCTGAAATTGGTCTAAGCCCAGCACAAATACTGTTCCATCGCCATTTACCAGAGACCATTTACCAACAAGCCTACACCATTACCGACTTCATAAAAAAATTGGATACAATCAGCCGATGAACGAGAAAAGCTTTTTTTAAAACGTGACTCAAAAGTACCTGACAATACAATCAATGTGGACACGATCTATGTTGTTTACCTGTTTGCACAATCCTATCCATATACTATCAACTCAAAAAGGCCAATCAAGATGGAGCAAAACTGGTCAAATAGTAGAGAAATTACTAAATCGACAACATAACATAAGTGTACAAATTCATAAATGATAGCTCTACACAAACAATTACTACATGTATGTCAATAATTCCAAGTGATAACATTGAAAAAAAAACGTAACAGACTAACATGAAAACGTTCCAAAAATCACACTTTATAGATCACAAGGCTACAACAAACCTGGTTTGAAAGAAAATTGTAACCATGCACAGTATAGATAAGCAGGAAAGTGACAGTAGTAGTATTGAAAATCTTCGTGTTTTCACCAGTTCTCTATTTAACATACCAAACAATGTTTGACACATGTTAGTCACATCTGCATACCACATCACACCCACAGCAGGGGAGATGTTGTAACATTCTTATATATTATCCTATTTTGTATTTATAGGCATAGCCAATATTTCAATGAGATAGTTGGCCGTTAGCCTTTCATCCTATTCAAAGTTTATTCGTTTATCTTAATAAATGCATGTGGAGACTTTTATGTTTCAAAACATGAATTCTCCGTTGCAATATTTTTAGCATCATAACATAACAGCGAATGTGAGAAAATGGGTCTAGATGGGTCAGCATTAAAGTTACCAATTAAAAGAAACTTCGTAAAAATTATATTTATCAAGGTTTTTTCCAAACCTATGTATTTTACCGAATTAATCATATAGCATAATTAAAAATAAGGAAAGAGCTAGTTTTACTGTTGGAGTCACTTAGAATGTTTACATTAACAAAAAAAAGCACTTTAAAAGAGTATTATCATACATGCCTGTCAAACTAAACTCTTCAGAGATTGAACTTTAATCAAACTTACCGCATGCTACCTTGGCGTCTGGATCACCAGCTAAATGAGCGTCAAGAATTGCATCTGACACTTGATCGCATAATTTGTCTATAAAAAAACAAAATTTAAAAAAGAAAGATGTTTCTTAAGCCGACAATCTGCAAATTATTAAAGAAAAAGTAAAGAAAAAATTCACCCAGAAAAAACATTCCACTGGTATTTAAACTGCATTTTCTGCTAAAAGCAGCGAGATTTATTGTATTTTCTAATCTGTTAAGTTTTCACAAGACCTTGTGGGACCACACCTTTGATTTTTGAATGTGAAAAGGTGTTTCGACTGTTTATTAAATTAAGAAAAAGAGGGTTTGATTATTTAGTTTCTTTGGGCAGAATTTTAACACTATTATGAGTCAATTTATCTTAATTTTTTGTGAAATTTACACCTTCCCACAAAATACCTCAAACAAAGTTTTGAAGTTGCTCTAGCAAAAATATTCAATTTAAAACTTAGATGTGGTGGACAGACTACACTGCGTTAAATACTGAGCTTGTTCCAAGACAGAGCTTGTGCACTTTAAGGGAATAGTAATAATAATAAAATATGTAATTGCAAGTGAACATTGTCTATGTTTGAGACCTAGTTTTTTTATTTTGTCATTTTTCACTTAAAACAGTTATTCATGCATACAATTGCTTGAAGCTCAATGAAAATGTTTACACAGTGAAATGAAATTTTCATAAAAAAAATAAAAAAGCTAGTCTCAGGGCTGATTTTTTATTTGATCAGTTTTGAGCAAATACCAAAATTTTTGAATATCTTCACTTTGAAACAACTGGGCTATTGTTAAGGACTCTTTAGAAGCATATTGGCCTAGTTAATAAATTAAGACTTTTTTTTCTAAAGACTATACATTTCGAGGTGGCCTGGATTCTAACTTCCTTGATTTTTGTAATTTTTTAAAAAGTGGTATATCAAATATATAATGATTTACAAACAATATAAATTAATATTAATATTTATTATAAACTAATATTGGAGTACTTGTAATTATAAACTTCAAAACTATAAATATAAACTTATTATTTAATCTAGTATCATTGACTCAACATAGGAATCAAAACTCTCTACTCGGTTTAGCATATATATGACCGTGTGTGAAAAAATTATGTCACTTAGAGTCACAATCAGTGTATCTTTTAGGAAAGTGGGTTTTACTAAAAGTGTTGTATATAACAGGGTGTGGTTTTTCTAACAATCTACATATGACATCAGTGACTTGTTCCTTAGCAGATGATTTTCTGCAAAGAAACTGCAGATAATTTCAGATATCTTTCTTGTTGGATTCTAAACCCTTTTCAGATAAAACTCCTTTGACAATCATTGAGAACAATTAGTTTGGTGAAATGGTGAGCCGTTCTGTGAAGTTCGTGATTTAAACGAGCCCAAGGAAAATTATTGATAAAATTCATGCACATTTGATTAAAGAATACCACATCAATCAATTTGTCTGGTGCTACTAACAATACGAAGAATTAACAATTAATAAATTTTCAAACGCTCAAAAATTTGAGAGAATTTAAAGGAAACAAGCAATTTTATTAAATTTTTTTTTAACAAGTCAAAAATTTAATTGGCTTTTAAGATGTTTCAAAGCACCCTCTTAAAATTCATTTTTAGCCTGTTTCCACCTCTCAGTCCACTGTGATTGATTGAATCACTCAAAATTTAATATTTCATTCTATTTGGAAACCATACCGGGCATAAGCGACATAAAAATGTAAAAACTAGAAAGCTGATATACAAGTCATAAGGCAGTATCATAGATGCTATAAGGAAATTAGGAACAAAATGAATCCAAAATTCTTCATCAAATCACAAAATTCATCATAGCTAAGACTTTTTTTAAATATTACGAGACTTTACAAGGTTCTCTTGGTCAAATATTTCTCTAAAGGTATCGCCAAATGTTTTGGCTTAGATGAAGCATTTTTCAAAAGACTTTTGAAGTTATAGCAACATTGCTTTTTACTTTATTGAACAAAACCTATTTCAATTCTTAAGCTATGATAAACTTATTTGAAAGTGTAAGTTTGCTCAATCTCAGAATTTATGTTGATAAAAAAAACTGATCTATGAGAAACTGATGAAATGAATATTTTTATAAATTCAGTTTAAAATCAAAATTCGATGATAAGCTTTGAATACTGTTTCTTAATAAACAAAAAATTTCTTATTGCAGTTCAGAGTTATGTTATTTTAAAAAGAATTAATTCAATAAATCATTGAGATAACTTTCACTTCATCTAAAAATTATATATATTTATATATAAAAATATCCTAAAAATAAATGATAAAATTTAAATATACGTATTATTACCAGGGTGACCTTCACCAACTGATTCAGAAGTAAATAGAAAGGTGTGACAATTCGACATGGCTTTAAAGTAAAAATAATATCATTTGGGGATTTATATCGTTTTTAAACCACGTGTATTGATTTTGCCTCGATAAATCAAATAAAATGAAATCAAAAAGTTGAAAATTTTTCAAAGCTAAATTTTTTGATTCTACGACAATTCTCCGCCAATAATTCTACGGGACAATTCTCCGGCGGCATTTCGCCGTCAGACAGTTCTCGCTGAACAACTCGCCGTGAGACAATTCTCCAGTGTACAATTTGCCTTCAGAAAATTCTACGTCAAAAATATTTTCCTCATTATTTTATATATA
>JAUZNK010057770.1:0-15207 GCA_035046665.1 Euphysa ruthae
ATATATAAATTAATTACCATCATCAACCGAACAAGAATTTCTTATGCAAGTAGGTTACAACCCTGTAGAAGAAATTCATATAAAACGATAATAGAAAACAGTGCATTATCTCCAGCGTTAAAAGAAATGAAGATTCCGTCAAGGAGTGCTTATAACACAGTAGTTATGAAGGATTCCTGCAGACTGGCTACGAATGTGGTATATTTTCCATTGCTTTGACCAGCAAAAAATTACTCGGCTGTTTATGCTGCTCTTAAGTTAGCACAAGGGGTGGACGTTTATACAAACTTATTATCTTCAAAAACAGTTGTATCGCTAGACTTAGACTTGTACGAAAGAACCCTTTTGCTCACTCGATCAAAACCGGATCTTCGAGACGAGTATGTTTTACGTATTGTGTATTTGTTGCTTATTTAAATTGTGTATTTGTGTGTGTTTGTGATTGTGTGTTTTTTTACGTGTCTGTCTCGTTATTGTACATGTTTTATTACTATAAAATGCTTGAGTTTAAATGCCTTTGGTGTCACTCCCATTTGTTTAGTCTTTACTAGAAGAGTGATTCCAGCTATAGTTTTATACTTGTGTAATTTGTTTAGTTTTCATCATTTGCGTAATTTGCTAGCATTAATAATTATGATAAATAAATACTTACATACTTCTTGGAAAATTACACATAATATTTGCACATATTCGTGCTATTTGTTCATATATACAAGGTTCTGGTATTGAAGATTGTTGGGAAGAAAGTGACTGCGCAAGATCAAATACAGTAAAACAAATTCTAGCATTTGGACATATGAAACGTGCTGTAGACATACACGAAGCAACGTGGATATCGTTACACAACATTGTCATGCGAAGTATAATGTACAAAAATCCTGTAATATTTTCTTGGGTGTTGTTTTCTGAAATAGCTGCTATCAACGAGGAAGCTAAACAAAGAGACTGGGAAGAACTACGTCATAAACACAAAGAACTCTGTGATAAACTTGACAAACTAAATTTCTCCACAATCTTGTAATTTTTTGTAATTAGTATGTCACACTTGTTTAATTTTTACCCTTTTTCAGGGCAGAGTACGAGCCTTTTGAATCGCATGGTTTTATAAGTTTTCTAATAAAACTACTTTCATCATTATACCATCTCTATTTAATTAGTTATTTTTAATGATTAATACACACCAATAAAAGCCCAAAAAATATGTGCTTGTCCCAAAAATTCTCATTAGCTTGATAATGGGTAAAAAAGGCAAACACTAACTAAAAATTTATATTTTTTTGTTTTTTTTCTGAATCTACTTATTAGCTTTCTGTGATATTTTGCGCGACTTTAGATTAAGAAATAAATGGCCTACTCCAGATCGTCTCGAAAGTTATTTTTATTGCTATAACCTAGATATACTTCTCAAAAAAAATATAGTATAGGTTATGATCACGCTGGAGAACACATCAAAAAATTATTAAAAGTTCTTGGTGAACTCAGTGGTGTTACAAAGATCCAAATGCAAGACTTTGATTTATGGTAGCAGCTCCGATAATTGGATTCATCTACGAACAAATGCAACATATGGCAGGTGTACAACGAAAAAGACGAAACAGACATCATCAAAATAATGAAGCTTTTTTGACAAGTCAAAAAAACAATGTACACGCATTTACTGATATTCTCGTCGAGCATAATGTAAACCTTTAAGAAAACAATGATAAAACATTTTACAGATTTAACAAGAATACTTAGATAATCAATTGAGCGATGTGAATTATTTTGAAGAGATCTGCTATAATCAATGGAATTTATTCGATTGTACCTCTCTTAACACTCACAATATGCCATTATTTAACTAGATTTTCTTTGTGAAATGATAGAAAACTTTGCAAAACATCCCTGTATTATATCTAAAGATCAAGGTGAGTTTGTTGAGTTACATAAAGAATCACTGGAGGAATCACAATACTTGATGTTGGGTGATTTCCTTGAAAGTTTTCAATTCGTAAATTTACATACCAATTAATTCTGAAAAATGACGCACTGGAACCAACAATCTCCCAAAAGGTTTCAAGTCAAGCTAGAAAGTAAAAACTCAACAGTGTCAAAAGGAACATAAGATTCCTTAATCATGCAAACCAGACAATTAATTTGATACCAATGTCCAGAGTAAGTTTAGAGACATCTTTTTTGTTTGTGTTTGGGCAGATAAAAATTAAAAATCATTAAAATTAAAACATTGTTTCAGGTGTTGTGGTTCAAGAAAATATCCACGACAGCATACTTAATGCTGAAAAAAAAGCAGAGTTTTTTATGTAAAGAATTTGTAATTAAGCTTCAACAAAAAGATTCAACTGTTCCTATTTGGGATCTAACTTCAAACAGTCGTAACGACGCATGAAATTTAATCCCAGGAAACGAAGCAAAATCGGATCTTATTAACGGGTTGGTAAATCATACATTGTCTCAACAGAAAGAATTAACAAAGCTAGAAAGAAATGTTATTACTGTAGTTGATGCAATGGTAATTGTGAACAAACTACGACTGAAAGAAAATCTTTTAAGTAATGGTTCAGAGTGAACAAAACTCTTTAATAAAATAAATAACCTTGTAAAATATGTAGAGGTTGCATTTGGTGTTCGATATGTATCGGGATATTTTGTCGAAAAATTCATCAGGTAAAAACAGAAAAACATGGGTTGGCCCATTTTTTTTTTTTTTTTTTTTTTGTATAAATACATATATTACGAATTTGGGAAGCAGGACGAGGACAGACATACACCATTTAAATTTTACTATATGTTTCCTGAAATTAGATGGTGGTTTCACCGTAAACGCAGTCATCAATTGGGCTTAGTATCACAGATCCTACTGACATATTAAAACTTAGTATGCTCAAGATATTGGT
Source organism: Euphysa ruthae (assembly GCA_035046665.1). Taxonomy (NCBI): domain Eukaryota; kingdom Metazoa; phylum Cnidaria; class Hydrozoa; order Anthoathecata; family Corymorphidae; genus Euphysa; species Euphysa ruthae. The sequence goes on from JAUZNK010057770.1 coordinate 2,895, forward strand.
TAATTGAAAAAGTTTAGGAAATCAAAGTAGCATCATCGTTAGGTATGTTTTCAAGTTGATTTGTCATGCTCTTCTGAAATCATGAAATGATTATAAGATTCTAAAATTTTAGCGGCAAGAGTCGTTTTTATTTCTTATTATGACCTTTATTTACGACAAGTTGTACCATTATTTTTGTCAAGTTAAATGTTATATTTTAAAGCGTGCTTTTACCTTTAGTACTTTATTACATTATAGGTAGAGAGTTATCAGAAGGTTTGTTATTCCTACATACTGTTATGGATTGCGAAGTATCTGGGAAACTTCGAGGCAAAGGAAAATTGCCATAGTTAAAGAAATATTTGCATCATAAATTAGCTGTCACAGAATACTTTAAAATGCTGCCAAATTGGATCCATTGCTAGGTTTAGAAGTAGTCGAAGAGTTTTTTGCGGGCGTATACACGAACGGAGTAGCCAAAGATCTCAGCCAAGCTAGATAGATGCTCTTCTGCCAAACTATTAATTGCGACAAGCTTGCCGACATCAACTGGTTCATTCAGAGCAGTGTTTATATTCGTTCTATTTAAATTATTATTTAATGTTTACAGTATTATCATCATTTTCATTTATAGCCACAGTAGAGGTTTATCTTTTAAATCCTTTTCTTTGCCTAGATCCTTCTGTTTTTTGCTTTATCTTACATACAAGTTTTAGCCATTCAGATAAAATCACAATTATTCAACAGCTTTTTTGTTGACAAATAATCGTTGAACCAGTGTAGATTTCTTCATATATCAAGAAGTCATAACAAGCTGGATTTAAGCGTTTCTATTACAATGTGGGCTACGACAGAAAAATTTCTGGACCCTAAGCGCGTTGCTATGGGTGAAAATTTATAAGTGGTACATTTAAAAGAGGAATTTGAAACACTTACACTCAAAATTAACAACTAAAATGATGTTTTTCTTATTCTACGTATTTGAAAGTATATAAAAACACAAAATCAAAAAATAGATTTTTGAATAAATTTAGAGGGGGTGACCCCTTAATAGAAGGTACTGTTGAATGGGAAAATGAATTATTTCCGGTTGCAAGATATCAATTTAGACATCATTATGTGTAAATAATTTAAGATTGTATTAGCTTTTATGTTCTTTGTAATATTATTTTGTTATCTAAAGGTCTGGTTTAAAACACCAAAATTCACTATTTTGTTTTTCACATAAAAACAAACTAAATTACCTGCTTTTCCTTAATACATTTTTGTGGGTGTTTTAAAATAAATTATAAACTAAAAATTTCGCTAAAGAAAATTAAATTTTTAAAAATAAATATGACGTCACAACTAAAAAAATATCGAGGTGAGGAATTTTTATTCAACTTTCAAATTCTCGTTAAATTTTGTTGAAGAAACAGTATTTAAAACACTATCTCAAAAATCTTACCTGCTCCGTAAAACCTAACACACGCCGCCCACTATATTGAAATACGTCGGACAGGTAAAAAACGAATTGAATGCCAACTTAATAGCCAGAAAAAACGCAAAACAGGACTAGGCAGCGCCAGAAAATTTATTAATTCAGCAACTGATCGATCATAAATTTATCACGACATTGCAATACGCCAAATAGTATATTTATTTAATTTTTTTTAAGTATTTCGTTACATTGCGTTTTAAAGAGGTTTTTTCAATGTTTTAAATGCATTTCTCTAAAAACTGATTTTTTGCAGACGCCGATGAAGAAAGATTTTAAGCAGAGAATTAATAGTCCATAACTACGCTGTAATAAACAAACAAAAAATCTATTGCTAGAATGAATAGCAGTATAAAGGATTGACCAACCATTTCTGCTAACTCAATCTTGTAAAAAGCTTTGTTTGTATATTGTCGTCTGGAATTTTACACATGCCTTATTTGAAACGTTCATGTTTATACACTAACTCTGACGCCTTTATGATATAATGAATGTATTATACAGAATTTATCTTCTAAGTTTCGTTGGTTTAAAGCAAGATAACCGCAAAGTATCTTTCGATTACAAAAGATATTTGAAAACTTCTTTTTCAGGTTATGTCTGGGAAATGATTGATAAAGAAAAAATAAATCAAAAGTTATCGCGATCAATTTTAAAAACCAGTACCACCTCATGAAAATATTTTTGAAAAATTTCCCCTTTTTTTAAGCAAATTTAGGAATTATTTATAAAAATTAAGCGAAATTATTGAACAAAAAAAAAATCATAATTGATATCTTCGCCATTGACGAAATTTTTACCATATTTGTTTGTATTGTAATTCTTTTAAAATATCTAATTTCAATTTCTAATGTAAAAAAATAGAGTTCGTATAGCTAGTTATAGCTTTATAGCTGAAGTTTTAAAAAAAATATATTTTTCATAGCAACCTCACATTCTTATTCTCTCTTTCATTTTTCTGGCATAGAAATCCATTTTAATCAGCCTGAATAGAATATATAATTAAAATCTAGACATTGCCGTAAAAAAAGGATTTTGAGGTATAACGAACAATAAAAAGTAAGTCTATAAACTTGTCGGTGTTTTTTTTATGGCTTCATTTTTCCCGATTGTAAAATAGTCTATTTAGATTGATTTTACAGAAAACGGTACCTCTTTGCTTTTCAGCTTTTTGTTTTTTGTTGGACTCAGTCAATCCATTTGAGTAAGCTGTTAAAGAGCAACAATCCAGGATCAACTACTTATGAAATAAATTATCGACAAGTAATTTCAATGAGGGAAGCTGGTAAAAACTTTTCATTCTCAAAATTTTTTGAGATTCACGAATTTACCATGTTATTAGCCCAAAGCCTTTCAATGAAATACAGAAAAAAAATTTTTTACGAAAACGTTGTGACAGATTCGTTGCAGCTGGAACGTTGCGGTGTGATTCAAATGAAAAAAAAAAATTGCTGATAAAAAGGTTGCAAATAGTTCTATGATGGAATATGGCAAAAAGATAGGCTGAAGAGTTGTCTTATGATGGGAAATGACAGAAGAGAGGCTGAAGAGTTGTCTTACGGAGCAAGATGATTTCAGATCCTACTACATATGAAATAATACCCATAAGATTTTTAACTTATTGGGTGATGCTTTTCGATATTAAATTTTAGTTATTGCTGGCACTGAGAAATCATTTATGTTCTATTTCTATCTAACATATTTTAACATAAAATCTTTTCGAAATTATTTTTTTTTGAGATTTAAGAGGATTTATTTTACCCGAAATAAGCAAAAGTTTGAGGTCAAAAATAAGATGTGGATATGAAAAGAAATAACAGTGAAATACTGATAATCAATTCATCTCTGTGATTAGTTTTATTCGTGAAAAATTTTAAGTGAGCAGCTTTTTTTTTTGCTCTTCAGAAATAGGGCTCAAATAAAACGCAGTTAAGACTAAAAAATATGAACCGAAAATCTCTGTCATAATTTTCTTAAATTTAAGATATGTATAAAAAACGATATTCCATAATGATTTTTACTTAATTTTAGTGTAACAACCTCGAAAAGGGAATTATCAAATTTTTATCTTGCTTTAAAATCAATTTTGTAATTCCATTATCGCCATATCATTTGCCTCTTTTCATTAACCTTAATGCAAAAAGTTAGAAAAACAAATGGACGAATCGATTTGATTAGAAAAAAAAAAGGACGAATCGATTTGATTAGAAAAATAAATGGACGAATCGATTTGATTAGAAAAACAAATGGACGAATCGATTTAATTAGAAAAACAAATGGAAAGATTCACGATGAATTTCGTTTATTTAGATTTTTGCAAAAATTAGAATTTTTGAGAAAACTTGAGACGATTCTTGAGAATATTGAAAAACACAGAATTTTGGTCTATTTTTGCTTCGCTTACACCCACAATCAGGCTAATGAGAATTTATTTCTAAAATCTGACTTCATCACGTCATTTCCCTTTTAACCCAGGCTCTAGTAAAGATAAGAATTTTTGTAAAAAATAACACGCGCTACTTATTTCTTATCCTTTACATTTGACTTTATGTAAAAAAATCAGAAGAAATTAATGAGCAAGTTCAGAGAGAAAATTTTCGACAAAATTTAAAAAATCACTAATTACTTCAATAATTGCATTAGCATAATGCACGCCATAATTTTATAGTTAGTAAACATTCTTTATTAACATTATACACAAGCATTGGTAATAACAATAAGCATGAAAAATAAATAAAACCTAAATTTAAATGTAGCATAGGAAAAACTTACAGGAAACATTCGTACTAACTTCTGTGGATCAATGATGTAGTTGTCAAGAAGCCGAAACAAAAAGCCGTAATGGAAAGTTATGTGGTTCAAGGTCATAAGTCGGGTACTATTGTGGTAAAGCCACCACCTAAATTTGGGCGATTTATTATTGCAGAATTATTTTTCCCTATACCAATTATTTTTCCCTATACCAATGATTTTTCTTAGATTGATTCTGGTTCTGATCACACCCATCATTACTAGTTTTTATCATAAGAGGTGACAATAAGCAAAACTTAAATTTTCTTTCTTTAAAATAATATATTTAAAAAATCATAAGAGTTTGCATAAAATTGGACAAGTTTGCTATAATAGCAATGTATATTCTTGCTTCAAGAAGTTCAGTAAAAAAATTTCGTTTATGAAAATGGTTTTAGTTTTTTCTAGTTACACAACATGCATATTGTTTTCCTTCATTTCTTTTTATGAATATTTATGTTCTAAATAAAAATCTAATTTTTAAGAAATTTTAGCTAACTTAATCAGCATGTATTCAACGAAAGAAATAGCCATAACGTATAGATCTTAACATCGAATGTTAATGTTAATTCCTATGTTCTACTTTAGTTTATGTGTTTGAAGCATGTCTTTCTACGTCTGTAGGTTTCGTATGAAGATGTCTCTCGATGGAGGTAAGTGAGCATGTGAAATGAAACCTTTATCAGATTTAATGTCCAAGGCTTTGTACAAAATGACATCATCTCGAACACTCTGTTAAATAAACAATAACACAGTTACTTCACATTCCTATCCTGAAAAATCATTTTTTAACGTTTACTCTAAAAACTTTAAATATTCCAACCATAAAGATTTTTCTACCTCATAAAAATGACCCTCAATAAAGACAATGGGGATTTTCTGAAGCTTATGCTTTGCAAAAAATGATTTTCTATGAAACAAACTGATAAAGTTGAAATGAGATATAATAATTTCTACAAAAGTTCATCAGAATCAATGGAAAAAGTTTCTGCAGAAAAGCAACAACGACATATTAGGTCACATCTTCCATCCTCTTAAAAGCTTTATTTGGTAATATCTTCCGCCCTGTTAAAAGCTTTATTTTCTTGTGCGTGTGTAAAATGTGTTAAAGAATTCAAAAAAAAAAAAAAAAAATCATAGATTTGAAACATACTTGCGAAAAATAATTTCAATAGGCTATTGTGTGTGTGTGTGTGTGTGTAAAATGTGTCATAGTTTTTGAAAAAAAAAAATGCATAGATTTGAAACATATTTGCGAAAAATAATGCCAATAGGCCTGTTTTTACTTTTTCATTTGATTAAAAAATTGAATTCGGGATTGGCAGACGTGTCCAAGCGTGCCCAAAATCGATAATTTTTTTTGTTTTATAAATTTGAAAACTTTTGCTATTTTGCTTAAATTTTGGGAATTTTTAACATTTTTGAAGCGTGATATAATATTATTTCATGAAATTTTAACCAATCACACACACTTTTAACGAGCATCTTGATTAAAAAAAAAAAAAAATTACCTTGTCAGGAGAATTAATCAAGCTTTGAAGCATATACGAGGAGATTTCTTTGTCAGGAACCTAAGAAATAATTTTTTAATAAGTATTTGGGTTATAAGGGAAAAAAGAAATAAAAAGAGTCTTCAGAACATATCAAGCCTTAGATTTACAAACATATAAAATTGAAATCATGTTTACTTAGGAAAGTTTGGGATTTTATTTAGGTGAAGACAGAAACCTAAAAAAACTCTCCCAATTAATACAGATTTTTGACATTTAATATTCATAACTCCCAGTGAGTTATATATTATAATATATTACGTATCATGCAACAAAAATATTCCAAGAAATAAAAATAACGTATAAAAATTTAAGCCCACATAAAAATAATCAGGCACAACAAGTCTCAGTGATCTTCGAGTGCTTATAAACGATAATTTAGTTTTTTATTTTTGAAATGAACGGTATGGATAAAAGTAGCATTAATGACTATAAAAGCTTTAAATAAAACTTTAAATGGGAATTATACTAAAATTTTGATTTTAGGTTTTACTTGGGCATGCGTACCCATATGAATTATCAGTTATGAACCATATAAAATTATATAAAAGTATATCGGAAATCGTTAGAAGGCTACTATTTTCGAATAACATGTTCGCTATTCGGAGCCCTTATTGGAAATTTTATGAAACATGTTGGTATGTAAGTAAGTTGTCAAGCTAACTGAGTTCAGAAACATTCAATACAAGCGCTTAGTGACGCCTGGAAACTACTTAACAACAAAAAGTGACACTTAATTTTCATTCCGCATTTTATTCATAAAATGTTTTCAGGAGAAAAACTGTTTCTATATAGAGTTTTCATTTTTAATTAAAATTTTCTGATAAGTTTTAATATTATATATAGACGAAGTAACAAGAAATTCCGACACGTACACATATAGCCAAAATGATGTCTTCTATGTTTACAAGGCAAAAAAATTAAAATAAAAAAATAAATAATAATGGACAAAAACTTTATCTTCTTTTAACGGTTATTGAAAAGTTCATGACACATGCGCACGTATGAGAGTACATTTATAGGTTCCTTTTCCAGACTAATGTCTAGGATACAAATTAACAAAAATAGAGCTGATAACGAGCCCTTGATGACCGTTTGAAAATAATTATAGGTCGAAGTTTAACAAACCTGGTTAAATATGTACTGATTAACATGGTGAACTGCTACCAAGTAGAAGACTGGGCACCAAGCAGTTCTAGATAAATATATATTAAAAAGAAAACATTAATTTCAAACTTAACAACGCGGATATTTTACTATATTTATGAGTCTCGGATCTGGCAAAATCTTTTAGTGGACATTTATTTAACATCATACGAGAATTCGGCTAAATACGATCAAAATTTCTTTGGAGAAAATAGAAAATATCAATTATCGACCAAACTTGAACTGATAGGGAAGCTGGACACCGTGTCTAACAAAATTTTGAAATGTTCATCATGCTAAAATTATCAGAAATAATGGCTTCTAGCTTTGGCGCTGGAGAGCAAGAATTTTTGGCAGGCGGCAGTACAGGTTAATAGATCCCTTTTATGGTCCTTAAACTCAAAGCTTTTCCACAACAACATTTTATAATTCCTAGTTCTTGCAAATATTTTTTATTTACTTCATTTTTTATAACTAGCGACTTCCCTGAATATCTTTTATCATAACAAACTGTTTCAAAATGAAGGGAAATATCAACTAAAACTTAAACATCAAATAAGCGAAAAATTTATCTTTCGGATAAAACAATGACGAAAGCTATATAAATGTCACAGGACTCTGGAAAAAAAAAGATATAAAGTGAATTGAGTTAGAATTGATTTCAAATTAGTCTTCCTTAACATTTTCATCTTCCACTTTGGTATATTTTAGGGAAGCAAAAAACTAAGTCTATTCATAGCAGTTTACTGTTGTTGATTAAATTTATATATTATTTAACTTTTAGTTTTAGGTATAATATACTCTACGCATTTTCAGCGGTGATTTAACTGGTAACAGAATGGTTTTAGAAATCATATAAATTCCTGAAATTTAACGCTGGTTAACGTTCAGAAATATTGATTTTTCCTGCAAAAGATCTTAGGTTCCACAGGTTCAAAATGGCAGTGAAGTAAATGAATCTCTGTTAGTTTTAGGTGAAAAAATATTTGTTTATCTATTTAGATTACTTTAACAACAAAAAAGACAAAAATAGAGGTATAAAATAATATTTTTTTAATTGTTCCTGTGTGCACAAACTTGATAAAAGCATTTTATGACTTTAGTTATTCATCTATTTAGCTCAAAATGCAGCACACTTGTTAACTCAATTAAAAAAAAAAAATTTTTCAGTCAAAATATGATCTTATTTTTTGAAAATTTTAAACTCTAAGCAAAAATCACGCAAATTTATGACATTCAAAATATTCATATTCAGTTAAAAAAAGAAAAAGAAAAAAAAGGTTTTACAACGTTTTTCAGAACAAGCTTATATAAGTTTTGTTGCTGATCACTTTTTACAAGAAGCTCAAACTGCAAAAATTATCTAGATTTAATGATAGCTTCTAAATATTTTTAATCATATATCACATATAGTACATATAGCTAATAAAAAAGAATCTATTAAGAAACCAAACATTAAGCGATTTGTTAAACTATAGACGATCTATTTGTCATCGTCAAGTTCTTGCTATTCTGTTTTCGTTATAACCTGAATCTAACCCAATTAAGCTATCTAGATATTATGATAAGATATGATAAGATACACATGTGATTTTACATGCCATAATCAGTTGGTTGCAAGAAAGAAAAACAGGAACGAAAAAAGACCCATTCTTAACAAAAAGTTTTTATAGCAAATTAAATCTTTGATTTTAAGCTTTTTTATCCGATTTCGCTTCTGGTGACAAGGAATTATTTTGATGATTACCATATTTTCTTTAATAGATGCCTATTAATTGTCTGCCAAATAAACACAGTTTTCCAAAAATAAACGCCTTCTTGAATAAAACATTCTGTTTATTCTGGTTTTAATCTTATACTGAATAATTTAATCTGAAAATGGTATATAAAGTATTTTAACCGTTTTTGATAAAACGAAAATAACTATCTACCTGACTTTCCCAGAAATAAGAGCTTGAAAATATATCTTTATCATGTGCTTGTCCTCAAACTCGGATGCAAGAAATTCTTTTAAATCGCATGTTACCTAAGTGATACAAGGTGGAATCAAAATTGCAAATTTACATTTTTTTAAATCTTCAAAATATGTGATCCTCAATCCGTTAAAAGTTGTTACCTTACCATGTACCAGTCATTTATATTCAAATAACAAACTTTTTTCAATGCTTTTGATAGAACCTGATAAATTTTACAAAGAATTATATGTAGACAGATGCTAATATAAACACAGTACACATTTATTTAGTATGGCTTTTAATTGCTGGAACTATATTCAAAAAATAACGCCAGTGGTATTACTATCCATACAAAATCAGTAAATTGAACACCCTCAAATCATATTTTTGAGAGAAAAAATAAAAATACCTATAGGATCAAATTTGAAGAATACATTGCGTAACTCCTGACCTATCTGTAACCTATAAATTTCATATTTTTCCGTTACTTCGATTGAAATTTTTGCTGTAAATATGGACCCTGAAAATTTAATTAACAATCGAAATACATGATTTGAAGGATTGAATGGACTATTAACCTAAGAGCCTATTAACCTACTAAGGAGAAACAAAATATCAACTATTTTTCAGTTATGATTAGAACCGTGAATTTTAAAAAAAGACACCTGCCATTTTCAAAAAATTAAACAGATTAATCTCTACAATCCTGGAAAAAGTAATTCATAAAAAATCAAAACATTTAAAAATTATTAAAATATTGTTCATAATAATGCTTTTAAATAAAATACATAAATTTTTACTTTGATCTTATTTTCAAAAAAACTTCAAGGTGCTTTTAAACTTAAAATGATAATACTTTGAATCCAATGAGATTTTTTGGCATGATTTTTTGACAGCACGTCTCAATACCTTTCAAGCTCCTTGAAAAGAATTTGCTTTTTAATGAGCCGCCCCATTATTATTACCAACAATAGCATCTACAAAATTATATAGCTGATGCCTAAAATATTAAAAGCATGATCACATAAAATATCAACGCTTTAAAATAATCGAATAGTAAAAATATCGATTTCATGTCATAAATTTTTTTTCATCTTAACCTAAACTACATATAGAATTTGAAAACTTTTTCAAGAAAATGCCTTATGGACAAATGAACGGACATGAATGATCTCATAAAAACTCATCAACTGTACAAAAGTCGAAAATATGTACTTAATGGCTAAAAGTCCTCCGAAACATGTTTTAAATAATAACAAAAATACTGAAAAAAGCTTTCAATTAAAGATACACAGAACTTACTCAAAGATTATTTGAAAAATTTTTCATTACATGAAATTTCAGCAGTACTCAAGCAAAATTAGTCCCTAATAACAACATTTTCGTAGATACAGAAATTATTGAAAATTGGAAAAAAGACAAATATCCATGGCTTAAATAATAAGAACCAGATAGGCTTCAATGGGGCTCCAGAAATATTAACAAGGGTGTATAAAAAAATTGAAAAGATAAATGCTGATCATTGTAATTAAAATTCGGGCTGGTCACTTGTATGATCCCGGTCGCATTTTTCCATTAACAAGCTGTTATTTCAAGCACTGTGATGATTCAACGATACTTTCACTAGATTTCAGTTAAAACATTTATAAAAACAGGTTTCAGTGACAAACAACCATAAACAATTATGCCTAAACATTCTGAAATAAATAATCTATACCACGTCTCATGGTACCCACCTGTTTTATTGGAAGTGGAAACACTCTTAAAATGTCTGCAAACTCCGTCCAAACAGCACGTCTGTATTTAACATGGTGTTTTAACTGCATTGGAACAAGAAGAAGATTGGCAAAAGTAGGATCACCGAAAGATGAAGACAGATATTGCAGAAGAAAGGTGATGTATCTAGAACAGTTATTATTAAACTAAGAAGATATATTTTCCAATAATAATGAGATTAACTTCTTCAGCGTGGATAGCATAACCATGTAAACTTTTGAGAAGCAAAAAAATCTGCTAAATAATTGACAAAAATTTTCGAGAAATATAGGAAATTTTACATAAATTTTCAAGAATGTAGAAGAATTAAAAATTGTTTTTAGGTCTTAAATGATCACATTTAAGCCCAGTTTGCAAAGCGAGTTTTCAAAAGGTGGCAAAATGAGTCAAAAAAATGGCTGCTATGGTCCTCTATCTTAAGGTAAGAAATATAATAACAGATTTTGAGAAAAATTACAAAATAATTTTTTAAGTCTAAAATTACTTTATTTTGGAACATTTGCGACCAGCACTAACAAAGTCTCAAATTATAAATCAAAAGTCCGAATTTGGAGAAAATAAATAAGTAAAGAAAAACGGACTGATTTCTGCAAATTTACATAAAAACCTACCATCTTCTACAAGGATTGAATTAAAATAGATACGAGACTATTTATGGACATTAATAACAAATTGGTGATTCAAAAAACCCTTGTTAAACACATATATAAAAACAGTTTCCAGGTAAAAGATACACAAAGTGTTTAAAAACACCAAATAGCTATACAATACCTATTAGATTAATGAGCAATGAATGTTTGCCCTGGTTTAAAGTGTTTTAATATAAAGGGTGTCCAGGATAAAAGATAAAGTGTCCAGAGAAGCAGCAACAACTGATAAAATGCAAAATGCTGAAAGTGTAGTAGGAAATAAAGCCTCTGGTTTTTTTATAATGTTTAATGTTAATTTTCAAAGTTTCAGTTTTGTTGTTAAATGTATTAATTGTAAAACCCAATTTGTATGTTTTCCATGTATGCCAGCCGCAAATATTAACACTTGAGAATAAAATAAATTCAAGTCATTTTCAAAAATAATTATCCACTAAACATATTCTCTTTATTGGAATCATGAAAATTAGTACAAAGAAAGTTAAATAAAAAAACTAATTAGTTTCTTAATGATTTCCATTCTACGATGGGCTTTAATTTTTAATTATGAGCTGAACTTACAAATCATAAAATGATGTTATTCCAGGAATAGAAGCTTCAAAATTCAAATAAGCTTGAAAACTAGGAGATGAGTAGGTTACCATGAGCGATTTCAAGTAAGGTGCAATGGAATCCTCATTGAATAAACTTCCCTCTAATAAAGCAAAATCAAATGAAAATATAATAAAACATTTCCCCAGCTTTATTTCCGAAAAACATAAACTTATTCTAATATGAAGATATGGAATATCGATTATCATACATGTTTGTTTAACAGGAATGAGCATAGGTAAGTTTTAGAAGGCATTTTAAAAATGATACATACACACACATACACACACACACACAAACACACACACGGACAAACACATACATACACACATACATGCATGCATACATACATACATACATGCATGCATACATACATGCATGCATACGTACAGACATACAGAC
>JAUZNK010057781.1:0-15206 GCA_035046665.1 Euphysa ruthae
ACTTACTTACTTACTTACTTACTTACTTACATACTTACTTACTTACTTACTTACTTACTTACTCACTTACTTACTTAATTACTTACTTACTTACTTAATTACTCATGTTGATTTAGTTATTGTTTGAAGCGCGCAAGGTGGACAAAATTTGCGAAAGCAATGAATTACGTAAATAACTTAATCATATTGGCAGATTAAATAAATATTCGAGTATAAATTGTTACATGTATTATATTTCAGAGTATATTGGCAATGATATCCGGATTTTCGTCTTATGGTGCATATGCATGTATGTGGGCGTCTTCTGATAAAAATCATTTTGAGTGGTTAATAGCCGGCAGTGCCATTTTATCAATTCTCCCCTTCACGTTAATATTCATACGCCCACTCAATAAACAATTAAAAGATACCCAAAAATGCATCACTTCAAAAGGTAGGGAAAGTTAGGTTATATTTAAGAAAGTGTAAAAAATATTATCGATGCTTATATTAGATTTTGCATCTGATAAACCGTTGTAATCATGTAATCAAAAATTGCAAAAGAAAACTTCTTAATCTATTTCTTTTTGATCTGTATTTAACAAAAGTCTTTTCTCGCACTTCATGACTTTTTTTGTCTATATAACATTCCTATTCTTGGAAATAGAAACTTTCAAAATATTTTCGTTAATTTGATTTTTGGCACTCTGCAGTTTTCACACCGGACTGGAAATATCCATCTCCTTATAATTAAGAAATTTTTTCGCAAGAGACTATGCGCCATTTTATCTAGTTAGGGAAAATGTTTTTGGGTAAGTGAAAAAGATTTTTTTGTACATGAATTGAAGATAAATTTCGAATTCTACAAACATTTCTCTGTACAGTATATGGTGCAATATCCTCGCTGCAATTTAATTTTAGGATTTAATTTTTTTTGAGATAATTGTTCGAAATAACACAATTTAAAATTATCGTTTCTCCTTATAATACCTGATATTTATTGGATGAAACTTCATAACGTTGTTTCTCAGGTAACCCTTACAACTGAAATTTTTTCTATGTTGCATCTCTCAATTATGCAGTAAATAAGCAAATTTAATCACAATTTTTAACCATAGATTAAAACAAGAAATTTTTATAAAATTTAATTTCAATCCACTTTATTATGTAGATGTCTACACCTGCATTACATATGCTATCTAAACTACCTGATGTGTGATTTTTTTCTTTGTTATGTAGATGTCTACACCTGCAATACACCTGCATCACCTATACTATCTAAACTACCTGAAGTGTGATTTTTTTCTTTATTATGTAGATGTCTACACCTGCATTACACCTGAATTACCTATAACATCTAAACTACCTGATGTATGATTTTTTTCTTTATTATGTAGATGTCTACACCTGCATTACACCTGCATTACCTATACTATCTAAACTACCTGATGTGTGATTTTTTTCTTTATTATATACATGTCTACACCTGCATTACCTATACCATCTAAACTACCTGATGTGTGATTTTTTCCTTTTTTAATAGTTTATTTAAACGAGGTTTAATAAAATAAAAGAAAAAGACAACTTTTTATGGAAATAGACCGTTTTCTATCGAGCAAAACGATAAATTTAAACTCTAGTCACAAGTTTTATCATTACTGGGTTTGATTCTAAAAGCTGAAGTTCATGGTAAGATGTCTTATTGCGCTGTGCATGGAAGCCTTTACCCAAACAGGAAAGGTTGGCTTACAGCATTTGGAATTTTTTTTACTTAAAAACTGTGAATGAGGTAGATATGTATCTATTTTACAAATTTTATACCATTAAAACAGTTAATGTTGTCTTTATGAAACTTTTAGACGCATAAATTCTGTTTTAGATCCTTTTTTTTTAAATAACCTTGTTTTGACAACACAAGCTTTTTAAATATAATGAAGTTTTCCAAGCTTTGTCTTAAAAAAATTACTGTATTAAGGTGGACTCCCTAAAATCAAGCATTTTTCACAAAAAATATAACAAAAGATGAAAAAATTGAACCATGGATAACCATACTTCTATCTTACTCAAAGTTGAACTATGGATAACCATACTTCTATCTTACTCAAAATTGAACTATGGATAACCATACTTCTATCTTACTCAAAATTTATCGCACTTTCCGATTCCCGCAGTTATTTTTCGCTAAAGTAAATGTTTTTGGAGCTATGGTTTCTGACATCATGTAGAAAAAATTGTTTTGAAAAATTTTTTTTATATTTGTTTTATTCATCTACTCTTCTTAGTCAGCTTTCAAAGTGGTTCTAAGCCTGAAAGAAGATGCGAAAGTGCCATGGTCTGTAGTTTATACATTTTGTATTTCAAAGTACAGCCATTTAAATGGATATACTTTGAAATACCAAATGTTTACAAACTTATTAAAAAGTGAACTAAGAGTTATATGTGTTGAAAATGGATAAAAAGCAAGAAAGAAAACGAGGAAAGAGTATCTCAAGGCATTGTATCAAGCAAAATAGTAAAATATTTTATAGTAAGAAGAGCAGAAAATCCAAATAAGGGAAAGAAGCTGGCACTCAAAGATTTAATTGTCAATAGCGTTGAACATGAAATTCTTGACAATGACGCTGGCCTACCACAACCCAATTTCTGCTTCTAAAATAATAGAAATTGAAAGTGATAACTTACTAAATTTACCAAATGCAATTGGAGTTAGACTAATTATTGATAAGTCATATCTTATCGATTGTTTTGTCATTGCTAGCCTGCCCAGACTGTTTGAGTATCGGTACATTTTCCATAATCGATTTATTTGAAAAAAGAAAAACGGTTTTTCCAAATATCTTCAAATAAATTGCAAAAATTGTTCATTCCTCCATGGGTTTTACACCTCTCATGAGGTAGATACCGGCAATGATGAAAGAAGCAGGGGTATGAAGGCGATGGAAGTCAGCGTGAGAGCGGTGTATGGTTTCGCTCCGGAGTCAAACGTCCTACCACTATGTAAACTCCGCGTCTCAATTGATGTTCTAGACAATCTTTGTTTTGGAGTATATGATGCCATAAGCCACTTTAATTATGGAGAGAAGGCTGCGTTGGATACATTACAATTAATCGACGCTATTCCCAGCGCTCATATGACAAAATTTTGTAGTGTCGTCAACACTTTGCGCATATGATTATCGATGTACAATTATTATCACCCCAGAAGAAGCACGGAAAGATCCTCTCACACTCAAAAAAGAAAAACCAAGGTAAAAACATTGAAAAGGAAGGACATTATAAAGCTGAAGGCTTTTAAAATCATTATGGTATTTATTAAGTTTACTTTTGTTAGGTTATGAGTAGCCTTCTTTAAAATTTACCACGGTGGTTCTTTAGCAATTTTAGCACTTTTTCAGTTTACTTAATAGCCGGTCGGGCTGGCATTTCACAACGGCTTATCCGTTAGTTCTCATTTTATGCCCACATGTTTTAAAAGGTCCATTCTATGACCTAAAACTAGCATTAAAGCATTTTAAGTGTTTATTATCTTTTTATTGAGATTTCTGTACAAAATTTTGGTCAAAACTTTGATAAGGCTAAAAGATTTTCCAGATAGTTGACTATTGAACATATGAGACATTAAAATTAGTTTTAGGTGATTGATTGTAATATGATTGATCTTTTTGCCAAATTTTATGTCATTTTGATTATTGGTTTTGAAATTATTTACCAACCGGTTTCTCTGATAATCTAGGTCTAAACCGCCACTGTGAAGACGCCATTATGGATTTTTTTTTTAAACTTATTTCTCTGAGAGAAATTAGGATTTAGATTACCTAATGACACCTTTTCAGCGTCCCAATTACTTTTCACTTGTTCTTTTGTTTTGGCGACTTTCCCCTTTACTTTTCACTTGTTCTTTTGTTATGGTGACTTTCCCCTTTATTTTTTACTTGTTCTTTTGTTATGGCGACTTTCCCCTTTACTTTATTTATCTATTTTCTCTATTATTCGTTTGAGTTTATTCTCTTTGAAACTTTTATTGGTTGGTTATATATTTTCTATAATCACAATTTAACATCCACAAATAAAAGAATTTATATACTATATAATTAAGTATATATTTTCTAATGACACTCATGTTTTTATAATTTTAAGTATGTTCAGATTTTTAAATTCATTCATAACATAGTAAATTACTCAGTAACTTGATCGAAAACAGTAATATTTGATTTTAGGTATTTGATCTTGTAAGGAAGAATTTCGGGGTTTGAGAATATACATCCTGATTTAAATTTTTATGTTGTGACATCTGAGTAAAAAAATTTCGCTCATAAAAATAGAATCAAGAGTTTAAATACCTCTATCAAAAGGATTTTGAGACACCTTAGGTGAGAAACTTTAGATTTAGTGTAATTAAGAGCAAGGTCAAGGGTTTTAATGGATCCAATGTAACTCAAGGAGCACGTTTTTGAGTTAAATTTATAAGGTTATCAGCGGTTTCACTTCAAAATATCTGTATTAAAGGACAACAGACAAGAAAAATTCCATTCCAAGTTAGTTAGCCTGAGACTAGTTAAAACGATCTGAAACGAGGAATAAGTAAAGATTGATGATTTGAATTACTGTCACCTTTATTTTTAGTAAAATGTCTATACATTAATCGTTTGACGGAGGTTAAACAATTTTTTTTTGTAAAAGTTTATTTAATTTACACCCAATTCTTTCACCGATAGGATATTATAAGATTCATTCTGTTTTGTTTCAGGAAATGCTTGGATAACTGAAAATTTAACGCATTGGGGTAAGCTACACTCAGTCCGTACATTAATTTCAATGAGTGCATTTACATTAATGATATATGCTTTAGCAAAATAGAGACAGTAGCAAGTTACTATTATCAATCAGTTATGATTTTCAGATAATCTACGACAACCTTTTTATGTTATAGATGATATAATAAACCACTTCAAAATTATATTATGAGTAACAAATTGAAATTTGTAACCACGAAATTTATATATCAAATATTTGTACATACTGTTTATACTGTAAAATAATCATTGATATTATACATTTAAATACGTGCTTTGAGAGACTATAGAATTTCCTGAAACATTTCCCACTACAATGAAATTTCACTCATTTACTGGTCAAATCTTTCGGTCACCTATCCCCAAACATACCATGAGGCTTTTCCCGGAGTGGTTAAATCTCAGGAGTCAAATTTCTAACAACAGCGGTATATTTAAGGACAAAATCATCGCCCTAAATGTCTACATACCGCAAAAAGCAGCCAGGATTTTCCTAGAATGGGAAAAATTTAAATTTCTATCCTGGAGACAAAATTAAAACCATTTGGGAGGCGGGAAGAAGCCTTATTTAGGAGTCAAAAAATCTTGTTGACTTCGAATTAAGTTAGTAAGTTATGGAAAACTGTGCTGTCTTCGTCACTTTTTAAAAATTAATTCCCATTTATAGTTAGTGCAATTAGTAAACATCTTTCAGCAAATTTTTCATTGTAGAGCTACAAGAAAAAGGAAACATGGTAGTACCCTTATGGGTCACATATTTTTGCATGGTCCTCATGACAATCAAGAAAGCGTTAGACAAGAATTTTGGAAAAATACTCGATATCGGCAACTTGATAATAGAACTAATAAACTTTTAAACAATTCACTGAACACATAAATTCTGCAAAATATTGCCAAAATGGTGAAATGAAATTTCCGTTTTGACGCGAGTTAAGAATTTTTCTATTTTACTAAGGCAAATTGAAAAACACAGGATGTTATCGCCAAATGAAACACAGTTGGAAAAAATAAAAAGCATCATTTTAAACATTTAATATACGGAATTCAAATATAGAATTTTGCTGATTATGCAGTTTCAGGTGGCTAACAAAAAGAAGTAAATATTTAAAATATCGTTTTCCCAGACACCTTTCCTTCATTTGTGGTCAAAAACAGGCTAAATCAAAACACTTATTTTCTGGTCGAGCAGCATTTTTTTTTTTTTAAATTTGCGCTCAACTAAATCGAAATCTTACATACTGGCAGTTTAATGAGTAATTGACACTCATTATTTAGTTAAATAATTGTGTTAAATTAATAGTACATTACTTTTGTTTATGTTCTCAATCAAGATAAGGTGAAAAAAAAATTATTGTTGCTATATATACTGTCGCACTTTAGTTGGGAAGTGGTTAGATACTTGCATAAACTTATTTTAAAAATTACCTTCGAATTAACAATCGGACCCACGTTTGACAATGTTACACTTCGTGAATTGGTTGTTTCTTTTGACCACGGTTAGTTATTTGGGCCAACTTTCAACGTTGATTGCTTTATAGGTCAATTTTGTGTGCTTGTTTCTCGACCACTTTCTTGACAATAGTCTGCAATTTTGATTGCAAAAATTCAAAATGGTTAGCAATGTTTTAGAATGTATCAAAAACGTGAACGCCCAATATACACCCTGTAAACGTGAACGCCCATTATACACCCTATAAGCGTCGGGAACGGCACGGCAATGGAGGAAGCGCTTTGGAGAAAAAGGCTCACTGATTCCTAAATTGTGGGCAAAAAAATGGTAATACAATGTAATAGCAAATAGCTAATATCTCGGGAAATAAAATCTTCCAGACAAAACGACTTTCATATTCGAAATCTACGATAATATTTGAATAGGAATAGTCGTGTGGAATGTGTTCATAAAAAAATCAAAAATTTTATAATTTTTACAAGTGGTCTATCTTTTTGTTGGAATTTCTCGATAAACTAATTTTGTATGTGAGTTTTAGTTAACTCCGTGTAAAAGTAAGAAGGGAAAAATAAGAAAATAAATTCATATTAAATTTGAATCAACTATCCTTGTTTCTCGCAGCACGAAATGCTAGCAACAGATCCGATTAGTCAAATAATTAACTCAAATTTGGTCCTAACAAATGGCGGTGAAAAACTTTTTATAGTAAATTTGGCCAGGACTAACTATATAACTTGTTATCTTTAAATACAGGCTTAAATTTTTTCAAAAAGAATTTTTTTTCTCACTTTTTCCTTATGTGTTCTTGAATTATATATAATTATACCATTCGGTAGATTTCATTATCAAACTCAAAAATGAAATTTATTGAACGAATGGTATAATTAATAGATGTGGCATGGCATTTAAATACTAATAGCTAGTTCAATGATTGTATTTTACTGGAATTTATTGTACTGCAATATGTATTCGCTCAAACAAAAACTAAATAAGTATTTTTATCATTTGACCTCTCTTAGGTTAAAAGTATGCACGATTTAAAATTTTTAATCGTATTTTCATATGTCAAAAACTCTTTGAAGTTTTAAATGAATATTTATGAACAGCTTATATTAGTTAAACGCACCTTTGTCAGAAACGAAGTCTCAAAAGGCTTTTCTCGCCATATTTTTTTTTAAAAAGATGACCATATCACCAAAATTCTAGCTACGTTAATATTCCTGAATATTAAAAAAAAAAAACCAAATGGAATTTCTCACAAACCTTAGCAAATGTTTTGAGTTTCAGTTTTAATATTTCTGCAAATATTGGAGAATTTGCACCATGTTTTTCTAGCTAATTTTTAAAGAACAAGACAAAATGCAAAAAGATTTACGCTTGAATATATTGTTAAAAAAATATCGAAAAATATATATTTATATATAAAATCAATATATTCTATATTTTTATATATAAAATCAATATTTATAAATATATTAATTTTGAAATTTATAACTTATTTTAAAATAAATATTTTCTCTAATTATAAAAATTTTTAGCGAATAAACAACAAAAACCAAAGTGAGCGTATAAAATTTCGATCACCAACACGAGGTTTTCAATTTTGCAAGTGTTTAATTTTTCGATTTATATCAACAAACTTTTGTAAGCATCAGTTTTTTAGTTTTTATTGACACGAATCCTTATTTACCGCTCATTTCAACAGAAAATCCAACACAATTTCAAAATTTTATGCGCGAATGTTATCCCCAAGCACTTGAAGTTGCGTTTTTATATGCGTTTAAAAGAGAAAAAATGAACATAAAAAGCCTATATTTTATAAAAGAACGCAAAAATTAAAAGCAAACTTTCAGAAGTTGGAACGAGGACATATAATCAATGTAAAAATTCAATTAATATTGCTGAAAATAAATCAACGAAAATTATTTTATCGACTTTTTTTTATTTTTACAGCATTTTTACCCCGCAGAGAGAAAAAAGTATTTAACAAAAAACGTGCTAGTGTAAAGTTTATTCTGGCGGTGCATATTCAAAACGTTATGATAATTACGACAATCAATCAACCATAAAGATAAAACTTCCTGCTGACAGCCATGTTCACTCCAGCTAAATGGCCTAAGGAGCTAATAATTGTCAAAAACCTTCTGAAGACAACTTTGCAAGCATAGCAGCAGCTTTTACACGATCTTTCTCTAATTGCTTCCATCTTGTTTCTTCTTTGAGAGGCTTAAAGGTAAGGTTTCGATAAATGTAATCAAATGAAACACCGAAAAACTATACTATTATAAGTATGGTAATTGACTGTTAACCTTAATTATTCTAAAATGCCAGCCCAAAAATCCACACTCCAAATTTCGAACAAACGCAGATCATTTTAAATATAAGTTCTTGTAAAACACATTAGTTTCATCTAAAATAAAAAAAATGATATACCTGCTAAAATAATAAAAGTGTTATTTCTTAGTATCTAAAAATTATAACGTTGTATTGCAGCGAAAAACAGGGGCTTTTTATATCGACCATAATCACACCTCTGCGCCAAAACCAACATCTAATTAGGGCCAGCGTAAAAACAACCAATAATCACTTAATACCGCATGTTTAATTTATTTTGCGCTTAATTTATGCATTTACCTAAAAGCCACGAAAAAAATGTTTGCGAAAAGCTGAAGAAACTGGGCTTTTTTTTTTTTACATTTTTTTATTTAAGCTATTTCAGTAGGACTTAGCAACCTATGTAATCATAACAGGAAATAGCCTTGTCTTATAACTCATGTAATCATGACAAGAAACAGCCTTTGTTGAAAGTAAGTTTTCAGTTACCATATTGTTTAATAATCGAATCTTGTTAATATTTTATACCCCTGTTTTCACCATAGATAAAGTGAGAATTTTGTGTCCATTACATCAATTCATTGCATTTATGTTGTTCTTGCTGTGTCTTCCTAGATCCTTGTGATAAAAGTGACAAGGGTTAAATGACGGCAGCGGTGATGAGAAGCGTTATAAACGTATGTGAGTACAACAAGAATTTTTTATGGGTACAGATAAGGTACGGGTAAGGGGTCAATTATAAGCAAAAATTTTCTTAATAAGAAATGCATTCATTAAAACTTACTTCAAATTTTTTTCTTTTCCGAAGTTTTCATTTTTAAAGTCCTTAGATGAAAAAGTGGCAAAGATACATGTTTTCAACATTACCTTCACCATCCCATAATTCTACAGTTAGAAGTACCTTTCAAATGAGAGTTTACGGAACATTCCAATTAAATTATTTTTTGAATTGACTTTTGACGAATTGAGGTGATTTCTTAGTATTTTTCTTATAAAAAACTGATGAAAACTAGAATTTAATACAAACTCCGGAAAAAAGTCAAAATTATATTTCTTTTTGTACAATATAAAGTAAGATTAAGGCTAAATGGATAAAGGTAAATTTTTTTAAACATAGAAATTAAATTATTCCATCAGTAACGTGTATTTTTAATAATACTGATGAGATTAAGAGTTGAGAGGTTTTTAGAAAATACGCTGGTTGGTCGTCTACCAACATATCATGTCTACGATGAAGACAAAACATTAAAAACGATTCTTAGATGATTACTAATTTAAACAAAATTTATGTAAAAGCGACTACTTGGAAAACAACAGAATTTTAAAACAAAAGATTGTCCGAATTTGTCCGAAAGTTTTCAGTCATAGTTTTTACATTCTCAATATTTATTATTTTACTAAAAAAATGTGAATGTAAATGTAATTCTAAAATGCACATTGGAGAAAATATACCTTTCCTTTCTTAACATTTCTCTGTTTGTTATGTAGTTTTGGTGGGCTGGTCTGTGCTTTAAACTTTTCTCTTTCTAAAAAAAAATTTGCTTGTATGGTATATTGACTAATAACGTGGTTATTAAAATAGATATCAAACATGAACGACAAAAATTTTAATTTAGTCTTTATCAGCTCTTATTAAGACTTTCAAGAAACTTTATTTTATAGACAAAATTTAGCCCATTTTAAGGTTCGGTTCCGGGCTAAATGAAATCTACAAAATGGCCAACATCCCAAAAACCTATATTTTTTAATGCACTAAGTGTTTCAGGGTCTGGGTTTGCTATTATAAAATGATTGGCCTCCCAAAATAATATTCTCTAAAATAATGAAAAATTTCAGCTAAACCAAGACATAATTTCTGAACAAGACATAATTTCTGAACAAGACATAATTTCTGAACAAGCAAAACATAATTTTTGAACAAATATAAATCTTAAGTACGACAGCATGGTCCACGAGATTGAAAATTTTATTGTTATTTGAGAACATATTTATGTTTAAATTCATATTTCCCTAAAATGACCACATAAAAAACAAAAAGACCCTTTTAAACTTCTTTTACAAAAAAAAAAAAATTATGGTGTATGGTGAAACCTACCAATCTCACTTAGAAATTAAGTGTGGGGAAACCCGATTTTCACTTAAAATTTAAGTGTGGGAAATCCAATCTTCACTTAAAGCATAATTATTTTACACCAACAATTTGCTTTTTCAGGTCATAAAAACACAAAAGGAAATTAAATTTGTGTGGAATCATCTTTAAAACGCTTTGTAGATTTATATATTTTTTGATATATAACTAGCAAACAAAATCTAAGCTTCTAATGACGAATACGAAAAATAATTTTTAAAGATTGGCTAATGGTAAAATTTCATTTTGATTATTTTAATCTTTAGGAATAGTATTTACTGATCTAAAACAAAATTTATTAATTTAATTTTTTATTTTTGTGAAAATATTCTCAAAAAATGAAAATCTCTGGGAATGATGAGAAATGCCTGAATGTTTTTTCAAAATGCTAGACAAGCTCAATATACCAAAAATAAATACCTTTAAACACCCTAAAGTTCAGAGCATTAAAATTTGAGCATTAGTGAAGCTACTGTGTCTTTCGTATGCACAGTTGTGTTAGAAGCAATTTTCTGGTTCCATTTTGTTGCTTAAGTCAAAAATGGGTGCAAAAATTTTTTGAGTAATCTTTTTTCGGGTCAAATTTTTTTTTCTTAATCTTACATCTTTTAGTTAGAAAGCTGAAAGAGAATATCGAGTGGATCATAAAACATGTAAAAAGATATCGTTCGTATAAGTGAAAAGTATATAGGGTAAAAACAAAATTATTTATTGCAAATAATTGAAATTTTAATACATAGTAATATATTGTTGTCACTTGTCCATTCACGTACCATTGGAATAATACGTATTCAATAATATGTATATCAAGGGTAACCAGGAAAGATCTTACTCTATAAAACTAAATTCCTAGTACTCCATGCCATTATGGTCTTTTCAACTGAGAAGATCATGGAAAAACTTTTGTTGAACAATTTTCTTAAGACTATGCTTCCTGTAACAGGCAAGATAGTTGTTAAATCTAAGCCCGAATTTATGCTGCACGCATATTGCTTTTTGCAGGTTTTGCATTGAAATAAATTTATTACGTTGAAAGAATTGCAGTTAAAAATTCCACTCCGAACCTTCTTTACCCTCTTTATCTTTAAAGGAGCTACTGCTCACTGCAGATCGATAAACCCCACAAACTTTTCCACTGCATTCATAGGCAGCATTAAGGCTTTTAGCCTTTTAAACCCGACAACAGGAACATCTTTGAAAACAGGTGAATTATTTCAAGTACCTCGTTCACTTTCGAAAATGAAGGAGGGTATGAAGAAGAATTCAGAACTATGTATGTATGAATTGTGTCTTTGGTGCAAGCAAATCTTCTCTACTAAATTTTCTGGCTTAAAGGATCTGATCTCTAAAGATTTTTTTGTTATAACCCTATCAAACAATCATGCTTCCATGTCTACAATCAAAAAGTATTCTTTATACGATTTATTCGTAGGATTGGCTTTTTAGAGTGGTAAACTCGTTCGGATTAAGTTTTATTCTTCTTTAAGTTGACTATCAGCACATTTTCATAAAGATGTATTTCATGTATCTGTTCGTTTAACAAATTTAATCTGTAATGATTCTTTGGCCATCCCGAGTAATTTCAACTTCCAATTAATATTTTCAGCTAAGTATCCGGAAGAATATAAAGTTTTACTCATATAGGGATTTTTAAGTATTTTAGACCTGGTTTGTAAATTATTGGTCTGTGTTTATACAAAATTTAGAAGCATATAATATTGGAAGGGTACATTTTTATCATATAGCTGACGTCTTTTTGATTCACTCGATATTCTCTTTTAGCTCACAAAATAAAAGATGAAACCAGAAAATCTAATACAGCTGTGCACACAAACAATACGGCAGCTCTCATTATATTTTTCAAGACGACTTACATATTACAAATAATTTTCATTAAAAAAAGAAAAATTAGCTATATAGTATTAAGTATTCAACAATGAATCATAAGTTTTTGAGTTTAGCACACTTGCTCATTCAGGAAAAAATTGCATGATAATAGACACACCTAAATTACATGACATGGACAGAGTCAGAACATATCTTTTTAAAGAAAACCAAAAAAATAATTTTAGGAGTGTTACTTTTTTTTTAGATTGTAGGTAATGGGTCAAATAAGATATTCAAAATAGAAAACCCAGCTAAAATAAATATTAGATATAACATTTTTTTAAATGCATAAAGTAGAGCAACTTAAACCAGCACTTTATATATCTTTCATAGAAAGTAAAAATCGTCACATTAGCCAACACTGGTCAATGGTGTAAAATTTCTGCAAGGGAACGTTTCGTTTTGAATAAAAAAAATCCGAAAATATTATTTTCGGAAACAATTTGACTTCCTTTATTAGACTGGGACTTGTAAATAAGAATTTTTGGCATGAAGCTAGAGGTTACTAGTTCATTAACGACACACAGAGTTTGAATCAACATTTGCTGTTCACCAGGAGGCCAAAAATAACAAGAAATATTTGTGAAGTCTTCTTTTTATACAGTTTTATGTCCATTTTCCATGCTTGCATGGGTTAGATTTTTCCATCTAACCCATGCATGGGTTAGACGGGAAAAAGAAGTGCATAATAAAATTCATTTAGTTAATCACCTGCACGCCTGGCAGAGAGACGCTCTTGCATTGCAATCACTTTAGCATCTTTGATAGGAGAAGCTTTTGATCTTTTCTCCTCTTGTCTGGAAAAGAAAAAAACTCATTGGTTAGAGAATAAATTTTTTTTAGTAAAATGAAAACATGAAACTTATTTAGCTTGTTGAGTTAATTTTTGCAAAAAATTTTGATACCTGTCCTATTGAATGACTGTTGAACCTTCATGAAGCTCCAAGAAATTATGAGGCAAAGCAGGCTTACACGAAGAGGGTAAAACAAGATTTTTTTCTTACCCAAGGCAAATACTATAGTTTATTAGTTAATATATAAGTTTAAAAATTTACAAAAGAAACGTAAGCATTCTCTGCACATCTTACCCTAAATGAAAAAAATGTAAGGCTGTGAATGACTATTTTAGGTTTGCATTACTGTCGCAATTTCTTTTCTTTTCTTTCTCTTTTCTGATAAAACATAAATAAACCAACAGATGATTTATCACTTACATGTCGAATAATTAAATCTGTAAATACCTTTAGTCCATGAATCAAGCAGCTTAAAGTGCTAAAGGACCTAGGCTGACAGTTTATCTCATCGGTAACTTTTTATTTCAGCTTGAGACCGTTAAGTACACTAAAATCCTTCTCTTTGAAGTCAACAAGAGTCTTGAAACTCTTTAATAATCAAGCACAGACAGATAAAGCACCTACCTTCAAGCATATCTATTTTAGTAGTAAAAACCTCCATCCCATTACCATTTTACTTCATCGTAAAATAACCTTCAGAAGTTAAATTCTTAGTTAAAAATTTTGGTTTAATGTAAAGTTTTAGAGTAATGTAAAATATTTGGGATTACCTAAATTTGGATTGTTTTTACATAATCTCTATAAGTATAAAACTAAGTGTCTGTATGTATGCATGTGTGTACGTATGTATGTTTCACTATTCCTCTATACTGGGGATGGCTATGACGCTGGAACTTTCTGGGGAGGATCGGAACAGCCCAGGGAGTGTCATAGAAAAAAATTGAAAAAAAATTTTTTTTTTTTTTTTTCTGTTTTGAAAATTTTCAAAAATTTGATTTTTTTTCATTTAAAATCCGAAAAAGTGACTGAAATTATATAAGCCAAAAAGGACAGGAGCAAGCCAAAAAGGACAGGAGCAAAGGTGAGAATACAATGTGAGTGATTGCATTAAATTACATTGCAAAATGCAAAATGCAAAAAATTAACAGTGATGACTTTTTTTGTATGGATGTTTGTATAATAGAAAACATATGCCACTAACTTGTTGGACTTTAATTTATTCTAATGACAATGAATTAACAGGCAGTTTAGTCTTAAAATTTCAATGAAATTTTAAATGATTTGAATAATGTACTCCCTTTATACAGCCAATGTAAACTATTCTTTCATTAAAAACATATTTTGATATGTCAACTCAGTCAGTCTTAGTATATTGAGAAAGAAACAAGGGCTATTATAAAATAAAAACAGAAAGTTTAAATATAGATAACAAAGATCATCTTACTGAAAATTGCTCCAGTGGTCTATATGGTGTCTATATCCACACTTTTGAATAACTTTTTCTGGAGAATTTTGTTAAAAATTTATTTTAGATTGATTTTGTCATTAGCCTTTTTTTTTTTGGCCAATCTGGATAATAACTAAACTGTTCCTCCAGCTGACATGTTAAAAACAATATTAAGTTTTTTTGAAATTTTGTTTGAAGAATGTTATTAAGAACCTTGCTGTTATTTGTCGTTGGAAAATATATCAAACCAAGTTGAACTTTTATTATATTAGAGGTTTTTAACGCAAATGAAAGAAAAAATATCATTTTTCAAAAACAAAAAAATTATTATAACATTCTTTGAGAATGGTTTCAACATGCATGCATGCATGTATGCATGCATGTATGTATGTAT
>JAUZNK010057792.1:0-15206 GCA_035046665.1 Euphysa ruthae
GTAAATGAAGCTCATTTGAAAGTCTACTACACCCTAGTAAACAAATAAAATACCGTCCTTTTCACAATTATCTAATTTTTCTGGTGCTCAGCAAATAGTGAATAGGTATGATATTACACCTCCTGTTTATTTTCTGATGCAATCAATCAAAGTGCAAAGAACCAAAATGAACCGCAAACTAAAAGTTGGTTAGAATATCACGTAATCTTTAATCAATACAAATTATCTTAACTGCAACTTGTAGGATATCCATCAATAAACCTTTCCAGGCTGCCAGCAACTGAAAATTTAAATCCTTCAAATTAATCTTGAGTTATAGCGCTTTATTAGTATAGCAGAATAAATAAGAAAAGCTATATAAAATGGTCATTTTTCTTGTGATTTTTTGATAAATCTACGGAAAGCTTTTCATACTGTGAATCATAATATTTTAATTTCTAAAATGGAATATTATGATGTTCATGGAATTGCAAGTCTGTATTTTTTTTTTTCATATTTATTTGATCGTAAACAGTGTAAACAGTCTCTATAAATGGGTATGAATCTTCTCATAAAATTGTAATTTGTAGTGTCGTCCAAGGCTCTGTTTTTGTTCCTTTGCTATTTTTGATCTATATAAACAACTGAATAGTCTATAAATTTTCATCTATTCACCATTTTGATAAAGACACAAACTTATTACACATCAACAAATCATTAAATTCACAAGGTATAGTACATTGGGTAACCTTATTTCTTTAAATCTGGATATAACAGAAGTTATTATTTTCTCATATATTTGGAACCCTGTTAACATCAATGAAGTCAAAATCAAAATAAATGATATATGTCTTTATCCTTCTAAATTTAAAAAATATCTTGGATTTCTATTAGATTCTAAGCTATCCTGGCAATTTCATATTGACGAACTTCGTAAAAAACTCAACAGCTGTACAGCATGCTTTCTAAAATTGCTTACTTTGTTGACAAAACTACTCTTAAAAATATTTATTTTCAATTCTTTCATCTCACCTTAGTTGCTGTTCCAAGGTTTGGGTTCAAACAGGTAATTATCACGTCAATAAAATATTTTCAGTGCAACGCCAATCTACTAGAATTATTACTTTTAGATCTAATATATCTGAATCCTTCAAAGAACTTAAAATTCCCACCCTGT
This sequence comes from Euphysa ruthae, assembly GCA_035046665.1. Lineage (NCBI taxonomy): Eukaryota > Metazoa > Cnidaria > Hydrozoa > Anthoathecata > Corymorphidae > Euphysa > Euphysa ruthae. The sequence continues at coordinate 1,157 of JAUZNK010057792.1, forward strand.
TATATCTTGTTAAAATTCTAAATGCTATGTTTGTTTTTGATTCTTTAAATAGCAATCTTCCTTCTTCTATTTCAGATATTTTTAGCGAAACTCAATTCAATCATAAGTATAGAACTTGTTACTATGATAAAGGTAAATTATATGTTCCATTTTATAACAATCAAAAGTATGGCAAGTATTGAATTATTTATCAATTCATCAGTGAGTTGAAGAAATCTTTAGTTTCCTTAAATACTAAATTTAACAAAAAGTTCTTTACTCCTGTGCCTTCTTTTCTCCATCTGAAACGGTACCAATTTACAAAATTTACAAAATTAGTTTAGTTTAGGTGTCACTCCTTCGGTCAGGATTCTGTAGTGACTCATATTTTTTTCATAGCAGTTGTTTGTTTATCATTTATTAAGCGTAAGATTACTTTCTGGGGTGAAGACAATCTTTAAAGTGAAAAAAAAAACTTAAAAAAATATCACTACTCTAGTTGAACTCGGAGAATTATATGCTATTCTGGTGCTGTATTTATAAGAATAATTTATTTTTTTAGTTATTTTAGTAAGCTAAAAACAATAAAAATTTCTACTTAAAATATAAATCACCTTTAAATACCAACGGAAATCATCACCCTCAGCCGTCAAATCAGTAAGGTTCTCAAGATTAGACTTCAGTTGAAGAGCAATTTTCTAAAGAGAAAAACAAATTATTATAACCTTGTGGAGATACCAGAGCTGGTCTATTCCATTAAAAAAATTCACACTTAACTATTTCATTTGTGTAGTCCTATCTCCTTTTTAATAGAAATTATATTTTGGGGAGATAAATTGATGGTTTTAAAAAATCAAGCCTGAAATGAATTAAAAAAAAATCGTGAATTATACTTTAGATATGGATATACATTGTTTATTATTTATTTATTTAAAGAATTTTGATAAACAATGGAGATAAACAATAGAGATAAACAATCATAAACAATGGAGATAAAATAATTGCTCAATGAGTTAGTGGCTAACCCTTTTGGGTGTCAGGCACTTTTCAATCTTTTAATTTTGAAATCGTTGTTTTTGAAACCATTTTGTATATGCTCCTAAATTTCTCCCTTTTTTATTTTCAATATTATAGGTGCATTAAATCAGCTCATTTTGGTACTTTTAAATTTGAAATGCTCCTAGGAACTTACAGGTACCAATTTACAACAGTATTACAATAATGTATCACTGTGCACAGTATAAATATCAAGAATAAAATAATTTTTAAGGAAATTGAACAAATTGATGCAATAAAAAATCCACAAGACTACCTTATCTGATATTTAGATGCATTCTTCTTTCAAGAAAAATTTTATGCTTTTCCAGGATCCGATATTAAAGCACATCTGAAAATTAGGTACATAAAGTAAATTAGTGCCCAAAAGTAAGTCTCAAAGGTTCAAACTAAAGCTCATAATTGAAAACTGTGTGTATAAATAAAACAAATAATGCTTACAACCATGATTGTCTAAAACAACTCTATGACTATTTATTATAAAATCTAAAAAAAAAAAGAGTATATAAGCATGAACATTGAAACAGATTATGACATCAATAAAATATTCTATTGTTTTAATTTTTGTCATCTAGTTCTAAAATGTTTATATTGTTATTTTTATCTATATTTTACTATTTTTTATATTTTCCTTCTCATAATTCATTACTAGTTCTAAACATAGAAACTAGATAAGTTAGTTGATAAAGAAAACAATGGTTGCCAAAGTATCAAAATAATTTTGATAATAAAAACCTAAATTCTATATGCCGTGACTTATGCGATTTATGGTATCATATAAAATGCACTAGCATGTCAATGAGAATCTTTTAAAATAAATTTGTTGACACTAATAGTATCTTATACTGCAAAAAATGCACTGAAGATGCTCCTCCATTCTCATTTAAAAGTGATAGAAAACTCAGTTTGATTATCAATTAAAGCTTGAACTAGCAACATTTGATTTAATTACTTCTAGTCAATATTCAGTCTTGACTTTTCTTCTCAAAAAAAATAAAAATATGCCTCTCTTGTTCTGTATGTAAATGTCTTGTTCATAAAAAAATGTTTGAACAAGATGAATTGTTTGAATGATATAAACTTAGTTGTTGTATCATGGATGATGTGTCCTATATGTGTGGGTCATGAATTTCCATTCACGAAAAAGATCAATTTTGATTGTATAAAACTTAATTTAAACCATAAACAGACTACTAGTACTGACGATAATTTAAAACAGACGGTTAAATATAAGAAGAAATTAATTTTGGAAATATTTTTGATAATGGTAATATGAAAAAACCAATAAATTGTAATTAATATGACATAAATGAGTATAAAAAAATGTACGATGAAGTTACTAAAAGCTCTTTCTGTATATTCCATACTAACTAACAGATGCTCATTAAAAAGAAATTTTGAAAAATTAAGAGTTACTACTAAATTCAATGGCCAATATGGTACAACAATGAAAAGCGGATGTGGTTTTATATATCAGATGATAACATTTATCTGGACACACAATTTTACAACCAAACTATGCAATGCAAACTGCAATGCCATCAATAGTGGATATACATTTTTAACAACGTTGAAAACAATCCTATAAGTGGAAACTTAACATCTAAAATTACTGACCATATGCCAAACTTCCTTATTTGCCAAAAGTTTAATAAAGGATTGAAGAATATTAAAATAAAAAAGAGACTTCTCAAAGTTTAACAAAGAAAATTTCTTTTAGACCTAGATTCAATTGTTGTAGTAATCACACTGGAGGAGAGATTAATGCTAATTTTAATGTACTAAATAATAAAATCATTAAGAATTTTGACAAACATGCCTCTATTAAGACATTAAGTAAGCGGGAAACAAAAAACACCTTAAAGCCATGGATAAGCTAAGGTATCCTTAATCAATAAAAATTAAAAACAAACTCTTTTCAAAATTCATGAAATTGAAAATTATAGACCAATATCTATACTTTCTATTACAAAACATGTAAAAAAAATTATCTGCAAAAGCTATATGCATTTTTGTTTTGAAACAATAACTTCTTCGGTATCATACAAAAATTTCATCATATATCTACATCTCTGACATAAAAATTTAGAAAGTGGTAGTGCCGTCACATTGATTAATTAGCTTGATAGGATAAAAAATTCATTTTCAAGTGAACAATATTACCAATTTGAGGACTATGTCAGTCGTTTTGTACCCTAAACCTATGTAGGGTAACGGTACAAATGTACCCTAATAATATTCTAACAAAAAAGTTATACTTGACAACAGCAACAGGGCAAATATGGGAAACCAAGACAAAAACAATAACATGCTAAGGCATTAAAACAAATATAAATTTATGTAAATGAACTTCTTTGTAGTGTATCTGTTTATTCTGATCACACTTTTTAACTTGAAGAAGTTTTCTAAAACACAACTACTAACTACACCAAAACAAGTTTTGTTGAAATGTGAAACTTCGCCGTTTCATGATACAAAATTTGATGACAAATAAAATACTTGCATTATGAAAATATGTTTTCGTATAATTGGCAGGTGTCAGCGGCCACGCTCTTTATTATATTCAGTTTTTGCGCATAAATTATTAACAGTATTAATTTCTGCTTCTTCAGTTTATTTATATATATTGATTTTTTTCACGGCATACTTTTCAGTTCGTCCAGGGCCTGTAATAGGAACCTGTAGAAATTTTAGAGTATACGAAAACTTTATACTTTCCATGTTATTGTAACTTCAGTAGACAGAAAAACTTAGTTAGTCGGGTAGACTTTTTAAAACAGTCATTTCCATGATGGCAGAATTTTTTGAAAAAGGTTTTCCTCTTACTTAAACAACCATAAAGAATTTATATCAATTAATGGTTTTAAGTCTTCTGATAACTATGCTCATATTGGGGTCCCCTTTTGTTTCTAATATATATTAATGATTTAAACCTTCTTGTTTAAAATTCTAGTGTGCATCACTTTGCTGTTGACACAAACCTCTTATATATATTAATAAATCGATTAAAATCAATAAAGAAAAAAAAAAGATAAATAAAAATCTTGGATATTATTAACTGGCTTAATGCCAACCGTATTTCTCTGAATATAAGCAAAACCGAATTCATAATTTTTCGCAAATCTAGTAAACTAGTAGATGATTCCAAATCTTTCAAGATTAATTTAAATGGAAAAAATTATATCCTACATCTAGTATAAAAGATCTCGGAGTTTTGATTGACGAGCACTTGCCATGGAAATATCATACCGATGAACTGATTCAAAAACTAAACAGATCAAACAATGTGCTTTCTAAAATACGTCATCATATTAATTCGTTCACTTTATTTTGCTTTATTCTCACCTCATATGAGTTACTGTTTCCAGATTTGGAGTCAAAATAGTAGTCGATATTTAAATAAAATTTTATCACTTTAACGTACTGGATTAACAATCATTAACTTCATGCTGTTTCGTTCTGACATTTCTTTGAGTTTTCATAGTTCGAAAGCTCCTCTGTTCACCGACTTTTTACGCGTTTCAAATATAATGTTAGTGTTTGATTCTTTTTCAATTAGTCTACCAAATTCAATGAAAGAATTCTTCTTTCATAGTAAACAAGCCAACACCTGCAATACTCGTAGTAGTAAAGCCAAAACTTGGCCTGCCAAAATACGAAATGTAGTAAGAAGGCAATAAAATATCAGTGCGTCACTGAATGGAAATCTATCTCTAAAATTAATTGTATTTTTAAGTTCAAATATGCCAACTCTCTGAATTACAAAAATATTTTCGATATAAATAGAAATCAATTCAAAAGAATTATTTATAAACTTAAACATAATTATTATAATAAATTTGCTCCAATTAACGTCCTTTTTTAAGGCTATGGTTGCTCAAATGTTGCAATATTCATCAAAAATAAATTATACTATTCAAAAAAAAATTATACGGCTTGTTTTTAGCTAAGTATCTACTAATAAAATCTGGAGTCACTCCTTTTGGTCAGCTCTTGCTATATGAGTGACTCCCTTAAGTTAACCTGATTTTAAGTTAAGGTCGTAAGGCTATAAAAAAGCTATATTCTGAAAACATTTATTGCAACTCCTTTTAGTTTGTTGAAGCTGTTAGACACATAAAATGAAGAAGTTTGCATGGTTTTTTCTTAATTCTAATTGAAAATCTATAATGGCGGAAAAAGTACAAATTTTGACAGTAACAAATTTTGAAACAAAAAAACTTTAGTTGACAAAAAATACATAGAGAATCTTTTTGCAATAATAGGATTTGGATAAATCATTTTATCTAAATAGTTATTGCAATTCTTGTAAAAGTAGGAAAATGTCAAATAAAATTATTTAAAACTTCCACTCTTGCTCGATTTTGATTAGATTTTTAGACTTCTATGTGAAATCCTTCTGTCATCCGATGTATTAGACAAATTTGAACACACTAAAAATTTCAAGTCAAAAGCTCAATCCTATCTTCAGTCATCATGTTTTGAGTGTTTAAAATCATCAAATTAAAAGTTAGTTAAAACTCAGCAAGTACCAGCTTGATAACTGATTCTTTCTTTATTAATTTGTCACTGAATCCCTTTTTTCTGACCCCTAATACCTACTTTTTTTTCCATTCGTCAGTCGATTTCTTTTCCACTTGCTTAACGCGTGAACCATCTAGGTTTGCCGCTATGCTTTCCAAAATTACCATATTCTAAAACTTTCAATATTCCTTTGCACCCATCATTGTAATGAATGACAGCTGAATTTACACCCATTTCTATGGTTACTCTGTCAACAAATACAGTTTTTGGTATCCGTGACCAAATGACTCCATTCAGGGCCTCATTTGAATTTTGGGTTTTTCCATGTAAACATTTATTTAACAAATCCTTAGCCATTAATTCCTTGAAAATGGGTTGGAACAAGGTCTTTATCCAAAGCGGAATTGTGTTAGAAGGCTTGTAATCCTTCTTGACTTATCGTAGGCAGAACTTATGACGCTCATATAGATTCATTCATTTATGTGAAATGGAAAAATATAGCATACACAGCTTTCTTCATAGCGTAAACATTTGATATGTTCGATCTGATCGCCAAACCGTAATAATTTTACATTGAATCAATGCATCTCTTTGTAAGTCAACCTTTTTCAGAAACATTTTTGACGTTTTGTACCTTTATATGATTTTAAAAAGTTGCGTAACCGGGCTCCTAAGCGTTTCTGTAAATACCATATACATTTTAGCTTTAGTGGCTTACATGCTGTTTTTCATATGGTTAAGATTTTACAACATCGTTAAATGATGAAGTAACACCATGTCCTATATGCTCTTTGTAAATGAGATGGTGTTTGGTGATTGAACGGTTAAAAATATCAACAGTGCCAGACGACTCCATTGCACCTGATGACATTTTATGATTTTTCTTGGCATTTTTGGTCAATTTTCCATAATTCTTATTGAGGTAAATCTTTTTTATTTACCCACATTTTGCACCATAAACAATGTCTAGATTTCACCTCAATGTCAATTTATTTATCATCAGATATTGAAGTTACTACTGCGTGCAAAGAGGAGTATCCTCTTTTTTTTTTCACGAACCGTCTATGGAAGCACACACAGGGAGGCAGCACTTTTGTAGGCAACCAATACATACCTCTATGTTAAGTTCTTTGAAAGGGGATGATGATAAACCCTTCATATTCATGATGGACGACAACGTCAACATGACTGAAAATCCATGACCTATTTCCCGAAAACCAATTACAGCTTGAGCATTGACACCAACGGTTTTGCGACCTTGAACTACAATTTCTTGTTTGAAAAAAGTCTCAGGTGATGTATAAAAGCGTTTCATCCAATCACAGTTGGAATAATCTATGATAATTATGGTAACACAATGTGCAAAATATTTTCGCTTTGATTTATCATCATTGACAACAACCTCAGCAGTGCAATCTGGACATATAAAAAGTTCTCAACAAATATTTGGAAGCACGTTAAAATGAACCATTAAGAAAATGTCATTATTATGAGCAACACCTTCTGAACTAGATTCATTAACAGTATCAAGATCTAAAGAAAGCCTTATTGCTGAGCAGGATAGAGGAGTATAAGATGATGCACCAACAGAATTAGGAGCCAAATCAATTTTTTTTGAAGTTTGAATAACAACATTCCATTTTCGAGCAAAGATTTGGTTACTTTTTGGTTTATTAATTAAATATTTATTTTGATCAGTTTCTTCAGTTTTAATTCTATTCATTGTCAATTTATGTAAACCAAAGTTAAAAAAGACATACAGATTTCTACTTAAAAAAATTTGGGTTAAAAACACCTCCACCTATCGTTAATTTATTTACACTTTCTGAGCAACAAAAACTTTTGTTATGAGCTTTAAAATGTGGCATTTAGAATGCGAGAAGCAAACCAGATACAATCTTGTAAGAAACCTTAAAAAAAATATCATATTGAAAGGGGTAAATTGGGTATAAACTGTTGTTTACGGTAACTAAGGCTGTTGCTATACAATTCAATATCACTTATGTGGCTTTTAGGGCCTAAATATTTGTCAAAAAATATATTTCACGATTGTTATTGTTTGCTAATGGAAAGTAGGCTTATCAAAGAGTATAATTCTAAGTAATAATAAAAAAAAATAATTACACAAATTTTTATTTCCTCACCATTCTTTATAGCCCAACCATCTTAAACAACTATCCTGATTTGTTTTGTTTTTTATAATTTAATCTAAATTATTATGAAAATCTATTAAAATAAAATTAAAATATATTTATATCATTTTTATCGTATAGATTATTATACAAAACTCGACTGCAATAATTATAGACCAATTTAATTGCTCTCTAACGTCAGCAAAATTATATAAAAAGTTATGTACTCTCGTATACATAGTTTCCAAAACACATTAACTGCCTCAATGAATTACAGTTTGGTTTTCGAGCAAAATACTCCACGTCACATGCTCTTATCAGTATAACTGAAAAGATTTGTGAAACTCTTGATAATGGTCAATCTGTTTATGGAGTATTTATCGACCTCAAAAAGGCTCGCAAAATTCTTGTAAAAAGCGAGATCATCATGGTGTGCGAGTGTTGTAAACAAATGGTTTTCTTCATATTTATCAGACAAGATAATAATTTATATGCATTAACAGCTTTAAACCTTCTCAAAAAATGATTAATTTTGGTGTTCCTCAAGGTTCTGCTCTAAGTCCTCTGTTATTCTTGATTTGCATAAATGGCTTTTGTAACTCTATTAAGTTCTATACTTTTCATCACTTTGCAAATGATACCAACTTATTGTGCATTAATAAATCTGCCAAGCTATTGTGTAAAAGAATAAATTTTGATCTTCGGTGTTTAGCTGATTGGTTAAATGCTAACCTTATCGCCTTATATGCTACAAAAACTATATAGACTATATAGCATGTTGTTGCAGAATTATGAAATAAATTTAAACGGAAAGCATTTACTTCCTTCCACACATATATGATATCTTTGTGTTGCTATTGATGAGCACCTAGCATGGAAAACTCACATGGCAGAGCTGAGCAAAAAGCTAAATAGAACAAATAGTGTTTTACCGAAAATTTGACATCAAATTTTTTTATTATGTGTCGAAGCTTTCATAACAATACTACACGTAATTCTTTAAGTGGGAAACTAAACGTCAATGCTTTTAAAACAAAATTTTTTGGCAAGTATGCAATTAAACATCAGAGTATTGTTTAATGGAATAGTTTAATTGACGCTATTAATGGAATTGCAAAATCGTTTTTGACAGTTTTTGTAATGTAAACTGTATTTTTGATCTTAACAGGAATCAATTAAAATAATTATTGTCTGTAGTCGTTTTTCTGGGGATTATGGGCGGGAGAGTCGGTGTTTTTTGTGGGTGGGGGTCAGGGAATGGGTATTTCAAAAAACTGGTTTTTCTAAATTATGTAAAATGTTTATTGTAAGTTCGCTATTCTTTAAACAGTGTCACTTCTTTGTTCAGCTTTAACCTATTGAGTGCCTAAGTCCGAAACAATTTTTTCGTCACTTTTTATGAAAATTTCGATTTTTATCGGTAAAAAAATATTTGCTTGCTTACTTACTCACTTCTCCCACATGAAAAACTCGGTCGTAAGACATACAAGTATGCTTTGAAACTGCTAGACGTGGCCTCTTGCTACAAAGCTGCAATCCCATTGACTTCGAAATCAGCGGTAGAGTCTGCCGCGACATTTATAAGTATATACAAGAACGGACCACTTGTATGGCCAAGCGCGTTGATGGTCGACAACTGGCATGTATTCAATGATTAGTGACTAAGCTTATGTCTAAGCACGGGATTCGAATTCTTCGAGCACAACCTGGCCTTCATAAATCGTAGGCTTATGTTGAGTCATTTAATCGTCGTTTGGCTAAGCGACTGTACAGGGTGCAGGCAAAACAAGAACTAAACAGTCGCCGTGACAATCGTGAATGGGTAGCACTTCTACCCAATTTGTTGGAAGATGTCAACAACACATCAACACGAATGACTGGTTTTCCTCCCGCGAAAGCTATCAACATTTTCACGATCCCATTGGAAGCCGAGAAATTCTGCCTATGGAATCGATCTGTGGTGGATGCATGAGTCATACACGATCTTAATTTTAATCTTAATTCTGAAACCTGGGCAACCTTCCCTCTACTACACTGCTTTCTCAAAGCACGGGTTCACAAGATCACAACTGCTACCTTTGGTTCACCAGAATTGACGTTCATTCTCTGGAAAGTCTTTGCGCTTATGTTGTCGATTTCACGATAAGTATGTGATACCAACGTTCAATTTATAATGCCCATCTGTCGTCAATCCAGTCGATACTAAAGTTCTGCACACGAGTAGTTGGTGTAGCCTTATAATTTAGACACTTTTTATTTACAGCGTCGATCACTTCCGCGGTCAACAGTGACTTTTTGATGCTGTTGGCGGAACAATCATATCATGGCTTTCTGCATACTTCGCAGAGGCATCGATAGTCGGTGCCGAACTGGCGGATGTTTCACCCAGCCCAACCTCTCAGAATTTCGTGTGAGTCTTTTTTGTTTTCCCATGGGGGGAATCTACCCACGCTCCCCACAACATATTATTTGATAAGTTTGGTGGGGCAATAAGTCTAATTAAACGCTATAACTTCAGCAAGATTGCTGAATCGATGACCTAGGGAAATAGGGTCCCACTCTTCTATCGAATTCGTGGGGTAATGCAGATGTAACGATGGATGATTTGAGCTCAATAGGATTCCAAACCAAGACAGGTGTTATCTCAATGATACCTGGCCATGTCGTTTGTACAACCAGTGCGAGTACAACCAGCTTGCGCCCACTAAAAGCTTTCACGATCCATTTTGTCTTACTGCTTCTACCCTGACCAGTAAAATACATACCAGCGACAGTAGCCACAAAAAGTTAAGTGGGAAGCGGCGAAGCCTCACTTACTTGCAATTCAGGTTGCCCAACAAGTTCGATAGTCCAAGCTGCAACCACAGGACGCCACCGGTATCCGGGTTGCTTGCGTCACCATTTTCCATACTTAGGATAGTTCTCAATAACTGGGTTTTTCACCTCGATGGAAAGGGACTTGGTATAGATGGCATTTGCGCAAACCCATAGGACGTCTTCTTGGAGGAAGCTTCTTAGCATCCTCCGTAGCCCAACATTGGTGTATGCTAGGACGAATGCCCGAATATGAAACCGCTGAGCCCTAGTTTTGCTGTCCTTATACTTGATGTAGTGGATGTCGTCGGCTTTCTCAAAGCTCAATTGTTGCTCTGTTCCTCCTAGAACATTGCAGAGGTAAGCAGCTTCATTGTGGTCACGATAATAAATGCTAAAGTCGTCACTGTGCTTAGCGCATTTCCCTTCGAACTGGACAGCCGAGTTTGTATTGTGACAAGGCACAAACATTTTTGTCCTAGACTTGTAAATCTCACTGTCCCACAGGGTGTTACCCAGAACATCGACAGAAATTAACTTAACCTTGGGGAAGTCTCAAGGACGAACATGTCCTCATTCTAGTAATCGCCGGCAATTAACATCAAACCGATACCTGCTTGGGTCATATTGTCCTGGAAGTTGTTGATGACGTAGCAAACGAAACAATTTGTGAACTGGTTGTTTTTTCAGTGCTTAACATCGGTCTTGGTTCATCTTGCTGCTGGGGAGGCGGCCGAAGCTCATAACGAATATAGACCAGATCTTTCTGGGTACATAAATTTGCTGATCAATAACATGAAGAGAGCACGCACTAAACTGATCCCCGCAAACAAAAGTTTCAGCCTTAATGCGGTGGTCAGAGACACCTTTTTTTTCGGTCACTGGTGCTAGGGGTACTTTACTGGACTTACCTACAAGAGTGAATAACTTGTAGTGTCCTTCTGGTTCCAAAAACTCTAACACTTCATGATATCCAACCTTCTTGCTACCGGCCGCATGTCGAATAGACGACCATCGTCATCTTCCTCTATCTTCTTCCAGACAATTGTACTCCTTTATTGATTTAGCTATCGTGTGGATAGAGAACTGGGGCGTTGTCGACAGCTAGAACGTAGTATACGTCCGGATCAAGTTGCAGTTAATTTTTTTCATTCTAAAAAATGCAAAAAATGCTGACACAGCTAAAAAAATTTTTACAAAAAACATTTACGATATTTTTTCTTGTATTTATATTTTATGCTGATATTTTGCTGGAAAAAGACCTCTAAATGTAAGGGAAGTAGTTTTTTTCTAGGGGAACCACCTTAATGGTCAAACTTTTTATAGGTCAAACTTTAATGTATTTATGTTTATAATTAGTCATAAATATTCTTAATTTACTAAAAATCAAAATCAAAAATCTCCATTTAGCTTCAGTGTTCTTATTTTTCTAAAATCCTTTGTCAGAATTTTGAAGCTCATTATTTATTTACTCGTTGATTTATATTTTAACTTAGGAATCTGTCAAAACCACTTCTATTTATGTTCGAATAAGCTCCTGAAAGTTTGGAGGACATTCAAAGCAACCGATGTAGGCGAAACCGGTATAACAATATTTTACTTCATCAGCATTTTCAAAACAACATAAAACGACGGGTAAAAAATACCTTTTCTGAAATTAGTTTTGTGTATTTCATATAATTTCTGCTAGTAAAAAAACAACAAAAAATATTAGCCGACAACTGGGCAAAAAAACTTAGATCATGTGGGCTGACGGTTAAATGGGTTCCCAATTGTTCCACATCCCAGTTTTCCGAAAAAATTCGGTCAACCGCACTGTCGAACAACTGGGCAGTCGGGCAAGTGGGATGAGCCCGTTTTAATTTCATAGCTTTTGATGAAAAAGTTGTTGAAAGATAGCATTCCGATCTCTATAATTAAGGAACTTCACCACAATCGTTCGCTTTTTCTTTGTTCCAATAACCTAGATAATAATTTTTTCAGCACGGTGCGCCCTTTCGATGCAAAAAATCCCCTTTTAACTTGTCCTTAAAAATTGCCTAGACCTTCACATCACTTTGCTCCCACGTCTCCTCAATCCGACCGAATCTCAAATTATTTCGCCTGCTTCTTCTAACTTCGCTATTTTATTTTTCATGACATCTTTTTCTTTTTTCAACACAACTTGCTTTCCCGTCCACAACTCCCTCCTACCTTAATTTTCAGGTGTCAAACGACTGAAAATGCAATATTGTCTGTAAAAAACGCTTTCTTTTATAGTAATTTAACTCTTAAATCATATAGATTTATAAAAAAACCTAGCTCACCAGGAAAAAAATGAAAAAAAAAATTTTTTGGAAATTTTCAAAAATATCAAAATTTATTTATATGTCAGGAAAAGTTCTTTAGCAATTTTTTTGAGTAAAAAAAAAAATCTATAAATTCCTTAAAACTGCATTTCAGTCATGATGGTATTGAGAAAATTCTATAAATCGAACAAACTCTCCAATGAAAAAATTAGGTTTCACCTTTGGAATAGTTTATAAAAGTTGTTAGTATGACTAAAAACTGCTTATATTTAAATTTTACTTATTCATTTATGACAGACAACTTGGTTGAACACGGAAAAACATTAATAATGGCAGAAAATTTCATCAAAATTTTTCTGTTTTCTGTTTTAGTTATTAAAATAAGTATTTACCTCTTTTTTGCAATGAATTACTTTCTATATCAACTATATCAACATAAAAAATGGTTTTCACTCAAAGAAACGCAAATTCAATGACAACAGAGTCACAAAAGAAGATGGGTCTACCGAGTCTTACCGAGCAACACCTTTAAATAAAAATATGGAAACACTTATAACAAGTTCAAAAAAGATTAATATCACCAAACAACCTAAAATGACCTTTCAAATTCAGACAGTTTCTTTATACTATTTCGCTTTCGAATGTTTAAAGACATCCTCTCTTTTGTGGCGAGACGCCCAGAGTGCCAAAGTTCATGTTTGAAAACATTAGAGTTTGCTGACAGCCGAATAGGTCTGGCTCACAAAATTAAAATTATTTTTACAAAATGCAAGTGGGAGCATAGCACATTAACTTCCCTCAGTTCAAATGTTAGAGAGACTATAACACAGTGACGATGAAAACATTTTTTTTTTTTTATTAGTGTTGAATTTTACTTTTACTTTGCGGAATGCTTTTTATTGTCTCTTTGAAACAAAAAATTTTTTATTTTTATTTTTTTATCAAAACCATTTAAGTAATCTGTTATAATCATATTAACATTTTTTTTGTTTACGCATTTTCTCAATTACATTTTAATAACTACACTACTCATATTAACTACTTTACTCATATACTTAATATAACATATTAACATTTAATGAGCAGAAACGATTCCGAAAATCTTTTTTTTAATCCTTCACAAATTAAGGAAACACGTTTTACAGACATAAACGACCCTGATGTAAATTTCTATAATGACAATGATTTAGTCAACTTTAAAACTCCTTACTTTTTTGATCATGAAATCAGAAATGAATTAAGTGAAGTTAAACTTTT
>JAUZNK010057803.1:0-15205 GCA_035046665.1 Euphysa ruthae
CACAATGAAAATAAGGCTTTGGCTTTTCTTGTGCTTATCCCTGCTATCAATACCTGTTTTTTAAAATATTGTGGTATACAGTAAAATTTTTTTTTTTTTTTTTTTTTAACAACGTTCTTAACATTTTTTTTGTAATATTTTTATTGATAGTTAATAAATACTTACTTACTTACTTACTTGCTTACTTATGTAACAGCCTGTATAATCCATGTGATTATGTAACAGCTGGTTAATCAATGCTTTTTATGTGCATTTGCAAAGAAATTTATCAAAATTATTATTACACCGCAAGCAAAACAATAGTTAGTTTGAGCAGATCTGCGGTATGTGGAGGTGGTTATAACACAACATTTGAATCCTCATGAATATATTAATTAGCTCATAGCTAGAAATTTGAATTTATGCCAAAACGTATATAAATGTGTTGTGAACGTTGTGCGATATTTTATAAAAAATAGTAAATTATTTTTTGAATTTAAACAAAGAATGGCTGTAAAACAATGACAACATGTGAAGCCTTGAAAAGGATGTTTTATTGTGCAGAGAAGTTTTAATAACTCGACCGTACCAATTCACTAAAGGCTCCAAAGAAAGTGTGAATGGATGGGCAAAAATAACCACTGCTCTTGGTAAGGTGGAAGGTTTTATATTCATTTTAAAAGCAATAAGAGACCACTTCAACCATTTGCGACAAAATCAGGAGAATACCCAGAACAAGGCAAATAAGAGAACCGAATTAGTGGAGAAAGAAAAGGCTGATGAAATAAGAAATGCAGCAATTCATACATTTGGCGAATCTAGAAAGCGTAAAACTGAAGATGATGATCCTCGCCTCACCAGAAAAGACGGTCTGGGAGAAACACCTTAAAGTTTTTGTTGGAGCGAAATGAGCTTGCGAGAGAGCAGCATGCAGATGATGCGAGACTTTGAAATGAGGTGTTAATTGTTAAGAAGCAAGAGGCGGAGAGCTCCAAAAACACATCAAATGCCATGTTGCAAAATATGCAGATGCAACTGCAACAGCAGCAAATGCAAAAACAAAAGATGTAACATCAGACCCAAATGTTTAAAGCTTTAATTGAAAAACCACGCAAATAGACTTAGATATGTATGTATTAGGTATAGTAATATTTTATTTAGTATATACTTACAACGATAATAAACCATTTATCGCATATGTCCAGTGTGGGTTTCCTCCAGCAAAGCACAGAAAATATCTTAAATTCATTCCGCCACGTAGGGAAACTTTAGGCAATGAGGATTGCAAGGGTGACTTTACCGGGAGAGACTTCTCACTAGAAACAACTAGAAGTTTAAGCAATATATTATCTATATTTATAAAGTATTCTTCTAAAACTGGATGTTCACAATTAAAATATTCCGATGTTATATTTCCATATAAAGAAGTTTCTGCGTTTTTTAGCAAAGCACAAATGAGGTACATCTTGCATTCGGCGCTTAAATTTATTTTAAGGTTCTTAAAATCTATGAATGCCCACCATTTTGAAATATTGCCGAAAAGTCATCCGACTGCCATTCTAACCTGGCTCATCGATTTTTTGAATACTGCTTGTTGATGTGTTATTCTAATTTTTCTATAAGGACATAATAAATTTATCCAAATAGGATATGCCAGATCACCATACAAACAAAGCGCATTCCCATTAGTATTTACTGCATATTGAGTCAACTTGGGGAGCAGATCTGACATTCGTAGTAGGCTATAATCATGGCGTTTACCCTCGATTGGCTCATACAAATTTCCAATGATACCATTCGTGATTCATGATGTGGACTTTGAGTGCATGCCCCTTTTTGTATCTATTGTATTTAATTTGTTGGTTTACGTTAGGCCTGTATATAGGGTGAATGGTCCCATCGATAAAATCAAACAGTTATCCAGAGCTGCACCTTTGTTTTTTATCGCCACTCAATATTCCTCCAGTTTAGCTGGAGTAAGGAAGGGGAGGTTAAAGTCTTCCAGTAAATAACCATATCTCGTGTGAATTATGTTCATTACTGCGTTTGAAATTATGCTATAATCGAGAACTGCTCAGCTTGCGAATAGTTTGTGTCATACAATAGATTAAACTCAATATCGTCAATTATGTTATCGTACGCCAATAGAAGAACTAAACTATTCCAATGGTATAAGTTCCATTGCTATTTTAAATGCATGTGTAAATTTTATTATGGTTACGTCATTTACACTGTATTGGATGGGATTCTCATTTTAAATAGCATCTCCTGCAAAGAAAGCAAAATTTATAACTGAAGAATTAGAAACTTTCTTATCGTGGAAGAAAGAAAGATTTTTTGGATATGAAACAAAAGAAAATTCTAGCATAAATATTGCCACAAAAATATGGTGAAAAATATGCACAAAGTATAAAGAGCAAATCTCTGATAATTCTAAACTAGAGGTGTATCAATATCATCGAAATAAGCCTTCAATGAAAGAACTGACGTTATTACAAAACACCAAGTAAGTTGGATTTTTCTTAGTTATTTTCCCAGTAGAAAAAAAAAGAAGTTTAAACCTAGGGGGAAGTGTTATAGCAACGTTTATTGATATTTTAAATATTTATATTATTTCTGTGTATATTTCTGTGTAGTTTTAGTTAGATATTTTACTTGCACCTAGCATTTTTTTTATTCAGGTTGATAAACATTTGGACACATAACTCCGCAAGTCAGCTGCTCTTATCGATAGTCGTCAACCAAGGAAAGAGTAAATTGCAACCTTTGCAAGAAAACTGCCTGTTATACGAGATATTCAAAATGTGATATCAGATAATTCTCTAGCAAGTGAGGTATACATGAAGCTTATGCTCACAGCATATGAAATTGTATTGAATCCAAGCATTGATCATCGAAATTTTGAGTTACTCATTAAGTGTCAACGATTAAATGGTGTTCATTTAATCTAGGGGAAAAGCAGCATCATGGCAGGTATAAACCTTTAAAACCTTTTCAAGTTAGAACAAAGTTCGGTTAACTAAATATATCGATAGCTGTTTTTAATAAATTATATTAACTCAAATGTTAACTCAAATAGCTTTCTCAAACAGCTAGCTCATTTTGTTAACTCAATAACTCTACTCAAATTATTAACTCTAATATTTAATTATTAAAGAGATAAAACGTATGTCATGAGTTATAAAATTCTATTGAGCAACGTTTCAGGAGTCATGCTGCTCCTATCATCAGGCTAGTTACAATTAAAAATTTAAGGTTTTTATAGGAATAGCGTAGGCTCGAAATAAAACTTTCCCTGTTGGTCCGCATTATTACTACGTCACTAATAAACTAATTAACACCTTTTAAAAACACTCAATAAAATTTTATAACTCAAGACATGCGTTTTATCTCTTTAATAATTATAATTGCCTGAGTTGACAAACACAAATATTTTTTAAATCTAGTATTTAACTCTAATAATAGATATTAACTCAAATAACAATGCAATGCAAAGTTTAGATTAAATATTTTGTTTGATTGATTATTACTAAAGTCATGTAAATTTAATTTATAAAAAATTTATTTTTTTGAGTTTACGTACATAAACGTTAAAATGATTTTGTTTATTTGAAAAAAAAAAAGAAGTGTTTTTGAACACTAGAGTTATCGAACTATAAAACTATTATTCAAGCAAAGGTGAAATGCCATCACAAAGTCAGTGATGTGTAAAGAAAAAGTAGTTTAATGTTTTTCAGATTATCTTTAAAGGCTCTATAACATGATAACATATGTTGTAAACATATAAAGAAGGAATATGGTAAGTGTGCTGAAGATGAATAATTCTGATTATTTTTATAAATATATTTTTATAAAAAAACATTTTAAAGAAAATTATAAATCTCGCTTTAATAAGTTATTTTTTTGCTTCATTTTTAACAAGAATTCAACTAAATGAACGCGATGTACAAAATTTCTTATAAGCAAATAATTAAATTGTTTTTGTAAATTTTTCTTTTTCTTTGTTCCAATATTTATTGATGTAATATCCACACTTTATTCGTAGTTTATCAGTCCAATTTGTAGAATTACTTATGCATTACTATGAATAGTTTATTAAATGGGTAAAAAAAAAATACATTGAATATCAATTTCTTTAAATCGTGTTGTTAACTGCAGATTTATTTCTGGTTTAACTGTCTTTTGTCGTAACCTTGTTAAGCATAAATTATGTGTAACTATTTAATCTTTTTCTGCCTTTATTCATATTTCAAAGAAAAATGCATGCAGGGTATTATAATAATCATTTAATAGGTTTAAATGCAATTATTTTATCAAATTAATAACCCCCTTCCTTTTTAAACTAGTGGTTGTGTTAGTTGATCATTTTGACAAATTATTTTGTTATGATGCAAATATAAATAGGGAGGGGCATATAAAAGGATTAAATATAATAACATTTATTCTACCGTTTTTACTAAAGAAAAAAACTGTTTTGATTATGCATCAAACAATTTTATATTGACATGCTTTATATTGAACTCTATGTGTAACACTGTTATAAAAGTTAGTTTTTTATATTTAATTCTAATTATGCTTCTATGTTCATGTAGCTTATAAAGAGACATTTATGTTTCTATAAAAATTCATGCCAAAGGAAAAAGGTCAGCCGATCATTTTTTTCAATTTCGTCGGTCATTGATTGCTGTTAGGCAGTTATTTTGATTGCTGGTTAAGTAGTGACTACTTTTTTAATTTGCTTTTTAGTTTGAGAATACATCCACTACATAGCTCGCGAAGTTAAAGAAAAACTTGTTGCTATTATTACGAGCCAAAAGTTCTTTTCCGTTTTGTCAGACGAAAACAAAGCCATTAAAACTAAAGCTGAGAAAGAATTGGTTTTGGTGATAACTGAATGAGAAGGCGTCCCAATTTATGTTATAGTCGCATTACTCGATATGTGCAATCGTGGAGGAATCGGGGCTGATTCATTCAAGGCAGCTATTGACAGTATTTTTTTTGAAGATATTAGTCCTAACTTAAAACCTGGAAATATCCCTTTTCAGGTTAATGAATACAAGAGTAAACTTATTAGTGCTACTGCAGGCGGCGCTGATGTGAACTCTGAAAACTGTTTTTGAGAACGCAAAAAATGAAAGAAGCTACAGAGCGGAGTCGTATTGTAAAATCATCGGTATTTCCCCGTACATATCTTGACTTCCTAGAGAAACTTTCCGTTCTGTCATTAGTGTTTGGAAGAAATATGTTTATGGCTAACAAAATTAAACCTGCTGTTGACTTAACTATTGCAGCTATTGAAGAGCTAATTGATGAAGATATGGATTATGCAACTGATTCCCATCTCAGGAAATTTCTTGAGCAAAAATGTGTTTGTTTGGTGGACTGAAAAATGGAAACAAATATCAGTAGATTGATTCTAAGCTAATTCATATTAGATTGTTTAGGTGGAATTTATAGCAACCCAAACATCTAAATTTATCAAAGAAGTACCTCTTAAGACTTGCAGGAAATCATCAAACAGGAAATCATGGAACATATTGTTGCACTTAGACTTTGTCTGTTAAAAGGTGAAAAATGCAACCTGCCTTAAATTTTTTTAAAGAAAGTTTGAGTAGATCTTCTAGCATGTTTCTTTCATGGTACACCTGAGTTGTTTCTTTCACGGTACACCTGAGTTGTTTCTTTCATGGTGCACCTGAGTTGTTTCTTTCATGGTGCACCTGAGTGGCTCTGGCATATTTTTCTTTTGCTACAAGCTTCATATTTGCCTGGCAGCAATACTGAAGTGTTAATGCAGCTTTTGGTGTTTCAATAAAACAAAAATTTCAATAATTTTCAATTCAAATCGCAAAATGAAGTTTAATTATTTTTAACATTAAAAAGAATAATATTTCTTTCTTCATTTTCCTTTTTGTATTACTTAAAAAACAATTATTTTTTAGAAACTAGATAATTTTGAAGTTTTATCACAAAAATAGCACTAGCACAAATATTCTAAGGCAAAAAAAATACAAAGCGCTTGATAAGTTTAACTTTTGTTTGCTGGCTTAACTATGCTTCCAAAATTATGAAGCAAACAAAACATTTTGTGTTTTACACAAATAGTTACTGTTTTAGTTGAGTTATACATAGTTTATATATAAACTTTGAGATTTGAGGCAATTGTGTGATACCAACACCTTTGTTTAAAAAAAAATTCTTCAAAAATTTTTTTAACCACATGGTGGCTATAAAATTTGTATAAATATTTTTTTTAAAAATTAGGTTTCTTTGATAATTGAAAAAAAAACAGCTGTTCTTTACTTTTTGGACCAACTGTTTTTTTAAATTTAATTAATCAATGAATGATAAATTTTTAATTAGCAAATTTACTTTGAAGTATTATGAAAAAATACGATTGTTTTTTCTAGGAATCAAAAGTGAAAGAGAAAAAGAAAAGGCATAAAAAGTTACTCAAAGACATTGATGCTGTCATTGGTGTTAAAAGAAAAAAGTGGGTTTTAAAACATATCAGTACAACTGCTGTAGACCATTTTCAAAAACAGTGTTATTCTGGATAGAATTTAACACATGTATTAAAGTCGCTTTTAAGCTTAATGGTCTAGGTTTTTCGAGTTTTTTCCCTGGAAGTTAATTCTGCACTGTAGTAGAGTCCAAGTATATGTTTTTCATAGTTAATTTACGTTTTTGTTGATTCCAGCGTCTAAAAATCAGCAAAAAAGAAATTTATCAAAAATCATTAAGAAAATGAATTTGTTGTTAAAACTTAACAAAATTTAAAATTAAGCTTAATTTGAAACCGAAATAAAAATTTTTTTATTTTATCAAGTTTTGCTTGTCAAACAAATCAGTATTTTTTTGTTTTCATAATCCCCTTCGTTTTTACTTGTTGTTCTCATAGCCTTTTTTATTTTTATCTGTTGGTTTCATTGTCCTTTTCATTTTTATCTGTTGTTTTCATAGCCTTCTTCATTTTTATCTGTTGTTTTCATAACCTTCTTCATTTTTATCTGTTGTTTTCATAGCCTTCTTCATTTTTATCTGTTGTTTTCATAGTCCTTTTCATTTTTGTCTGTTGTTTTCATAGCCTTATTCATTTTTATAAGTTGGTTTTTATTTTCATTTGAAGCATTTAGTGCCTGAACTAATCGCCGTTTTTTTTTTTACTTTTGGAAACAAATTCTTTCTTTGATCACTTCCTTCCTTTGCTGATTTAATGGTCTGAAAAGTTTTTGTGTTAGTTTAAACATCACAGGTTATATTGATGGTTGCTCTGTGGGATTTTCCTTCCTGCTTTGTACTTGCTACTGTTATGCCTGTCTAAATCAATTTTTCCCTTAGTATTGAGATTTGCAGTTTCACTTTTTTTCAAGTGCTTGTTTCACATTCTTTTGGACCTCTACTGGTGTTCGTTATATGCATGCTTTACTAATTTATTATTTTAAGTTTTTAGCAGGTTCATGCCACAGCGAGTATTTGGAACTCATCTAACCTTTTTTCAAGTTAGATTTCTAATATCTTCACTAAACATTAACTTAACAAGATGAAATCATCTGTTAGTTCATTGTCCCTACAACCCAATCAACATTTTTCTTGATGTTTGTAAATGCTACTCGTTTTTTACCTTAAATTATTTAAGTCCACATTTTTAAAATATTCTATGTCTTACGATTACTCATTGCTGGTTTACTTATGCTGAACCGTATTTCCCTAGCATCGAAGCGTTTCTTTCCTGATTGAATTTAATGCAGTCTTGCTAGTATTGAGTGTTATAGGGAAATTATTTGGTTATTGCCTTGTAAACATTTTTTTTTTTTTTTTGTCAGATTTTTTGCTTTTAAGAAAAGTATTTACATGTGAGTAACTAAAAATGATTAAATGTAATACTTATTTGAATAAAGTGGTACAAATCTGTGGCGTAAAAATACACTGTTTATTTTTAAAATTTTAAAAATTGAGTTGTTAGGCCCCATTACTAACCAGGTACTGCCCAAAACTGTTGATTCTATTCAAGATACTTTTTATCATTCATAGATGGTAGTGGTATACCAAACATGAGAAATACATGCAGCTATGTTTCAGTTTTGTTTTTTGCATTATTTCTGACTTTGCTTAGAAAAATAGCTGTGTTGTTGTTAAAATTCCTAGTCCATATTTTTTTTCTTAGTACATCACTTTCTCAATTGGTTAATGTAATGTTATGGTCTTCTACCCTTCCAGTGGTACATAAATTTCTTCTTACATGTTCTATGTAATGAGCAATATTTTTGTCTGCATAAGGGCTTCCTCTTATTGATTAATTTATAGTGGTTTCTTTGTTTTTTTCACAATTAGTATTTTTGTGAGCACAGAGGTAGGTGCTGTAGAAAGGGAGCTTTGGTACTACATAGAAATAGATTCGCTATTTTTCGCTTCTAAGAAGTTTAATTTTTGAAAACCTTTTTCTGTATTCTGTTATCTTTCAAACAAGCCCACATGAAAAGTGTGTGGTTTTTATTTAACAACATATGCCAATACATTTTTGAATCTGTGGCACAGTAGTCTAAAGTACTGATCCACAAAGGTTTTGTTCCAGCCAACAAGTCAGCTATGTTACTAATTTCAGGGAATTTTTAAATAAAAATAGCAAAATTTTAGTAATGTATGTCTATTCTTGACCTATGTACCAAATTTTTGATACATGCATTATATAAAAAAGTACTGTGCCCTTATTTTGTCATTTTAATATTCTGCTCTATCAACTTTTTTTAAAATTTTGCATGAAGCTTTTATGTATTATTTTCATTCAATACAGAAAACAAACTGTTTATGGATAGTGACTAAGTTAAACATTTATAAATAGTGCAACAAATATACCTATTGTCAGAAAATATGTTTTGGATTAAAAGTTCTAATATTATAAGTTTGTGATTTTTATCAAAAGAAATAGTAGTGTAGTTAGTTTAAATATCGTTTTTGAAGTATAGGTATTTATTTAGACTAGTTCTTCCTAAAACAAAAAAGATTTAATTTCCCATTATTCAAGTATGTAGATCACAAAAAAATTTTCTCAGAATTTGCATTTGCTGTTGCAATTTTTACTTCATTTATTTTCAACATTAAGTAAGGGAACCATGAGCATTATGTTGTTATTTTATTACTTGTTATTTTTTTAAAGTCTATAAGTCACTAGAGTTTGTTCTTCAAAAAGATGTTGGTTTATGGGCTCTGTTTATGGGCTATGTTTATATGTTATGAGAAAAAGTTTTTGGTATCTCAATGATAAACACAAACATAAATATACAAAATGCTTCTCAATTTTTGAATATATCCTTTGTTATAAAGTTACATCTAACATAGTTGTGATAGTATACCAGGATCTCTAATGTTGTTGGTATGCATATTTCCCCTCACATTCATGTTAAAATCTTTACTTTTTAGATCGAAGAAGTCAACTCGAAATGAACCAAATAAAGATATTTCAGAATTTACTTGGTCTGATGTAAAAGGTATTGAATATTTCCTGTTTTAAGCGTAATATTTAAAACATTGCAAAGTTCATTATCCAACAGTCATGAATTCATCTATATTTGTTAATTTTATTTTAGAAATTTTGTTTGAAATTGTAAGGCTAAAAGACTTTAATGGTGAATCTTTTGTCTCATATTGTATCCTGCTGAAACTTGTCTTGTTCTTGGAACCAGGCCCAATTTATTATCCAAAAATTAGTTTTTTTCGCCTTTCCAAAAAGTTAAACCCTGATCATACTGAAATTTTTTACTATTTTTAAAAATATTGTTACCAATAAGCTGTTGACAATTTTGAAAATTTTATTGGGCTCAGTTCCCAGAACCCAAAGCATGGTTATTTTTGTCAGAATTTTTAACCAAACTTTTGTCCTGAAAGGTTTCAATTTTGTTTGAAAATTTCATTTTTGAAATTCTATTGGAAATCTGTTCATTACTTTATGCGTAAATTTTGTGTGACGTTCAAGGACCATGAAGGGTATCTTTTGCCCATACCATGCCTAAATGCAGCTTATCAGAAATTCTTTTCCTAGACCCGGGCCTCTGATGCAAGTTCATTTTAGACCTAAAAACAAAATTTTCCAATTTTTGAAAAAATTCAAGTTATAAACTCCTTTGTTGATACTTAAGTTTTAGCTCTTCTTTAGCTTTCTACCTAGTAGTGCCTTCAAACCTTGCAGGAAGCGAATTATTATTTTAAAAAAAATTAAACCATTTCTCTACAAATGATTTTTCGTCTATCCACACCCTCTCTTCTGTGCCTTCTTTATTTTTAATATAAGCTAATAATTCTAGAATAATGGAAAACCACTTTCTTAATTTACACCCACCTCACAAAATCTTACAAGCTTTTTGTAGAATGATGTTCTCTCATTTACCTTGTGGCATTTATGTAAAGATCATAGATCAAGAAATCTTTCTGCATACTTGCTTTTAATTTTCACGTATTATTTAATGATCTTTCCTTGAACTATTGTTTGTCACTGTCTTACATTGTGCTGAGATATGATCTTTAAAGCAGAATATAAACTGGGATTTTCTTACAATTTGGGTCCCATTTCTACTTTCTGATTTAGTATGGAAACCACTAGTGGTCTAATTACTAGTAGCTGATTGACCCTCTCTGTTCTGTCTGTTTCTATTAACCATTTGGGCGCTTTGGGCAAAATTCTAATGTATAAGCTGTAGACCGGCCATTTTTAAGCAAAAAAAAATTGTTCATAACTTCTGTCGTATTAAAGTGCAGAAGTTTATTGAGAGTAATCTTAGCTTACAGCTTAAAACAAAAAGAACGAAATTTTTTTAGAAGATATATGATAAATAAGTGTATGTTATTGAACTGTGCTATATATAATGATAAAATGTAAAAAGCCATAAACATAAACATCTAACAAACGAAACAAATGAAAATAAACTTTATAAAAATTTTGTTTATGGAAATCTTTTAGTAGTCATTTTTTTCCCAAAGTTTTGAATCTGTCTGAACCGCCAAACCATTTCTAAATCTATGGAACTGACAAACTTTTATGGAACAAAATTTTGTGGAGAATTTAATAAAATCGGTCTCCAGTCTATTAGAAAATCACCTTTAAAGTACCAGCGAGCGGAGACTGGAAGATTCCAGTACTGGGATATTTTCATTACATCAAATTACCAAATATTTCCAGGATCAGCACACAAAGGGTTAAGAGTAACAAACTACTTATTCACAGACAACTTCAAAGTTGTTTTCAAACTTTCTTTAAATGGTTAATTTCAATTCATCAGGCAGTGTATTGCTCAATTGCAAATTCCTCACTCAGCTCTCTACACCTGTCTATAACACACAAAGTTGCTCTAAATTAAGGTCTTTAACTTTTCTACCTGTAGCAAAGATTCCATGTGTGCAGTTATAAGGGTTTGGAGATTGGTGTACTTAGTCTGTAATAAATTTACAGCTTCTTTGTTATTCTTAACACTTAGGAACAGACTCTTGCTAGTATATTTTTTCAAATAGTTGAACTTATAAATCTCACTCAGGCTTTCGTTTAAACGGATTGCCAAATTCAACTGATTCCAGAACCCTTGCCATTCCAGGATATTTCCTTTAAAAAAAAAGTAATTAAAGTTTTGGCATTTTGCAACTCCCTGTTTCCTTGTTCTTTCTTTGTCTTTCTTGACATCACTTTAAGTCCTTTATGCCTTGCTATTTTTCTGCCACAATTGACATATAAGTGAATAATATAAAATACTCTACTCCCATCAGCAACTCTTCTTAAATGAACACATTTAATAAATGGACACGATTGATAAAATACAAACATTAAGTAAGATTAAGTAAGTAAATAATACTCCTCACATCTCTTGTCCTTTCTATATAAGCCACGCCTAAAAATAAGAACACATATAATATTAATATAATACCGATAACCTATTATATCAGTAGCAGCAATGCGAGTAAAAAAACTGACTCTTAAAAAAAATATCAGTGACCCATACAGAGTATTAAAATAATTATGCCAATCAATTTGTATATATTAAAAAAAAATACGA
The DNA here is from genome assembly GCA_035046665.1 of Euphysa ruthae. Classification (NCBI taxonomy): domain Eukaryota; kingdom Metazoa; phylum Cnidaria; class Hydrozoa; order Anthoathecata; family Corymorphidae; genus Euphysa; species Euphysa ruthae. Next base: position 12,018 of record JAUZNK010057803.1, read on the forward strand.
ATTTATTCAAATAAACAAGCAACAAACTGTAATTTATCAAACTTTTGACTGATACTCGTATATTGGGTTCTTAGAACCTTCTATGGGGTGCCAGTTTAGAATTTGGCACGGATTTCACAGGATGTTCTTGAGATAAATAAAAAAAAATAAAACTATAAAAATAAAATATATTCATGTTTAAGCACGCTCTTCCTCATAGTACTTGCTAGACCTTTTTTAGTTGTTGATTCGGCTGTTCTTTGATTTTTTACTTTTGTCCAATGTATTTTAGCTATGAAAGTAGATTTTTTTGTTACGAATATAGTTTAATTTTAAATTTGGTTGGGTCGCAAAGATATGATTAACTTTTTTTAGATAATATTTTTTAGGTAAAAATTATTATCAAAATATTTAGTTCAAGGTTTAAATATTTTAACTAACAAATTATTTTCAAAATCTTAGCCATTATGAATTATTCACTGTTGTTATCAAATATTTTCTGTTAATGATATATATTAATTTTTATATTTTATATTTTAGTAGAATTATTTGAACAGTATTTTTCTGCAATAACTATATGAAGATTCTAGGAAAATTGCCATCCAGAAAATTACCCCCCAGAAAATTGCTCCTGCTTGCTTATAATTTTTCTAAATTTAAAGATGTAAAATATACAGTAAAAAGTCGCTATATTTCAATAGTGCATTTTAGTTGAATTTATAAACTATGTAGTTTTTCTCTGAATTACATGGAGATTTTAATAGGACATGCGGAATTTGTCTTTTCACTTCAAGGTGTTCTATAAATATACAACAATAACATACCTTCCTGACATTAATAATATATACGTTTTTAAAACATAAACCGTAGTCTGTAGAAAAAAGGTTTTTCTATAGACTAAGCATTAACAGATGGCCCATCACTTTTAAAGAAAACATGTGGCTGACTAACCATTTTATAAATTGGCAAACAAAAACGAAATTATTAGTTTGTCATCAGCAAAAGAAGAAGTAGAAAAATCATTCATGCTAGGTTTGTATACGTTTTTCATAAAGATTACAAACGATATACGATCGTATGAGTGTGACTGAAGGAGATGATGACAGTGTAAAGCGAGAATTAAGGTTTATCTAGCCAATCAAGTTGTTAGTTTTGTTAAAGAACATACCCACCCACCATCTGGGGGATAGAGCTGAAGTGTTGAAGGTAAGATATTTTTATCAAGCTCCTAAGTTAATACTATTTTCATTTTTTTATAAACTTTAACAAAAATTACACTATAGTTATAAAAAAAATTATTTCTGTATCTTGAGACTGCATTTTTGATTTTATTTAAACATTTTTGTGAAAGCAAAGAAGTGAGTTTTGCAGCTGGAGTTCATTTGGCAGAAACGTGAAATTGTCTATAGCAAGGAAGTTTTTTTTTTTTTTCGCTGACTCTGCAGAAAATTTGGGCTGACACTTGTGATGAAATCCATATTTAAACAGTAGAGAATAATTCAATCCAGGCAATAGCAATGATACACCCTATATGTTGTTAGTACAAATCAAAACCAAATAAAAATGGATTTCAATACAGTCGACAGAGAATTTATTTCTTTTTACAGCTTTACTGTATATCAATCATTCGTTATCAATTTAATAAAGAAATATTAATGAGAAACAACCAATAATTTAACCTGGGACTTCTCGCTTAAAAAAAGAATTGTAAAATAGTTATTTAATTTAAATAATTTGCTAATTTCAACTTTGGCTTGCCAACAAGCTTGCCATGCTTTTGTAAACCTTTTTATATTTTTACATAAATATCTTGGCATTATATATAAAGTTTTCTACAACACAATTATAATTTAATTACATAAATGAAGTCTCAGGTGAGAGGAGAACATATGCGCAAAGTTTCCCAGCTTTCGGTTGCAAATCAGCAGCCGCAAACCTCCCACCTATTGAAAATATCAAAAGAAACATCAGAAACTATCGAAAAGACCCACCCAATCCATTGACTCATGCAAAAATATCAGCTTCGCGAGGAGTTTCAAAAAATGCAAAACGTTGAACGACTTCAACATGTTCCGTAGAACTGCTGAAGAACTTCCAAGAGTGAAAAACCACATATAGGGGTTGCACAACAAACTACAAACAATGTGCGAGTGTCACCATCTCAGCTTTTGGAAGTTTTTGACAGTTATAAAAAAGTAGGTGTCACTCATTGGGTTATTATGGTTTAGGCAGAAGCTGACCATCCTACTCCAGCACAACGAAGATACTACTTAAACAGTCATCAAAGAATTGTAAACATTTTTGATGATTTTCCAAATCTCAAGACTTTGCAGTATGCATATAATACAAACTTGTAGCTATTTGTATATTTATTGCTTTTTTTATGGGTATAAATATTATGTTTTTATTAATAAAAAAATAAATTTCCTCGTATATATAATTTTTTGGTTTTAAATTAAACAACCCACAATATTTTTTTTACTCAAAAGCACGCGTCCCCAGAACAGCAAACTTTAGCTTTAGTTTTTGACTTTAGATTCATTGTCTTTAATAATTAGGAGTTAAAGCCAAAATATTATTTACTAGCTGATTTTAAAAAACGTAATTTTAAACCATGGATAACTTTATTATAAAATCTTTGAAACGAAGTAATGAGTTTCATAATCGATATGTAAGAGCTAAAAATGTAGGAAGTAAGCTGGTTCTATTTAGAAAATTTAAGCAGTATAGAAACATGCTTGACAAACTGATTAAAAAAAATAAACAGAACTGTTTTAATAAATATTTCTCTGATAACATAAATAATCTTCGCGAAACAGTTTTTTAAAGTGATCTCTCCAAAGTTTTGGAAAATCATAAATCATACAAACAAGGAACTGATAACCTGTCACCACAAATCTGCTCTTTTCATGCATTTCTATGTAAGATTTTTTTACTATTTTGTGTATCTATGTACGTGTGTGTGCATGAGTGTGTATGCATGTATGTATGTATGTATGTATGTATGTATGTATGTATGTATGTATGTATGTATGTATGTATGTTTGACAGTATGTGTGTATGTATGAATGAGTGCGTGTGTATATGTGAGTGTGTGTGCGAGTGCGTGTATGCATGCATAAGTGTGCGTGTATGCATGAATGTATATATGTATGTATGATTTTTATGAAAAGATTTATTTTTTAGGTGACTCTACCAAGTTACAGCTA